>JAYEPQ010000009.1:28702832-28860332 GCA_036321105.1 Dracaena cambodiana | reverse complement strand
TTGCGCTTGAGATTGGCTCCACACCTTTTATAAGTACTCTAACAGAACTTATAAGCAACACTGCAAAGGAACATGAACTCTGGACGAAGCAACGATTAAATTGGGGTTATCGAGAGAAAAACGTGCTCTCTGTGATGAACATTGAGAGCAAAAGGGAAGAGATGAAGGCCGCATGAGAGACAAGAGATCTAGAGACTTGAGTGCTCTATCCATCTTGAAGCTCCAGTCCATAGGAAGTGGTGTTTGGCGAAAAATCAATTTCGCTCGGCATTCCAGAATTGGACTCAGCCAAGATGGATCGCGATGTTTTGATGGGCGGTACCGAAGAATTTGAAAGACTGAGAGATTGGGAATAAGGAGAGAACTTTTTGCATGTAACCCCTGGGTTATGTTGTATTTTAGTTTTAATTTAATTATATATAAAAACCAGGGCAACTTAATTTTTATGAGTCCAGCCAATAAGATGCCGCCACGTGGCAGCAGCTCAGATAAATTCCAGAGCTGTCAGCTCTCCTCCCGTTATATATATATATATATATATATATATATATATATATATATATATATATACACATATATATATATATATATACACACACATATATATATATATATATACACACATATATATATATATATATATATATATATATATATATATATATATATATATATATATATATACATATATATATATATAGTTTTTAATAATGCTTCATTTTTTTGCTTTTGTCCTTTTCCAAATATGTATAGGAGTTGGTAAGTAAGATAACTAATGAAAGCATTTAGATCAAAAGAATGCACAAGGCGTACTAATTCCCAGGATATTTAGAATAAAATAATCTAGATAAAAAAATTATAGTCAATGAAGTTTTTTAATAGTGATAAAAGTTAGTTATGATTAAAAAAAAAATAGAAGGCATAAATAGATTTTGTCTAACCACAAATAAATTAGTGATAGTAGCTAGTTATGATTTTAGAAATATAATGTATACATAGATTTTGTCTAACCAAAAATAAATGTACTAAAATTTCAAAATAAGTTATCCTACAAAATTTAAGGATATATAAACATAAATTATTTAGTCAAATTAGAATATACAAGAAATTAGGATATTAATCAAATTCTCCTATTTAAATTTTTTTGGATAAATATAAAAAAAATTATCTCTAAGCTGAAAAAATAATTTTAAAAAAGGAGAATAAACTGGATTATATAATTTTGTTTACTTTTATTCTTATGTCTATCTAACTGCCTTACAATATTTTGATTGATTTGTTTGTGATGTTTTTTATTTGGATTTTTATTAAACAATCTCTAATAGACTAACAAAAAAGTTGTAGAAGGCTTCTAGCGGTACTATCATGTAACAAATGAGTGTAAAGATAAGTTGTCGATTCATTTGATATAAGTAATGAGTTGAATGCCTATTTCTTTATTGTCATATTTGCTTTTGCCTTTTCCTTTTTTTGTTAAGCATTAATGTTTTATTTTCTTTTCCATTCTCATCTTTTTAATGTTTTAAAAGATGGAAAAATGAAATGAAATTAGTGGGAAATCTTGATTTACTCTAAAGTTATATTATTAAGAGAAAAAAAGTAACTCTTATAGAATGATACTTCAAAAAAGAGCTTATTTTATTCAAATCATACCATAAATATAAAATCCGCAACAACAATGAAAATGTGGTCTGCTAGATAGTACAATAGAATAATAATGTTGGCTTGTAGTTAAGAATTATATGAACGAACGTGATGATGCTAGATAAAAAATAAAGAGGTTTAGAATGATAGTTTATTACTATTTTAAGTATTAAGGAAAAAATAAAACAAATTTTAATGCACTTTTTTTGAATCAGGAATTAGACATTTAAATTTTATTTGAGATGTTAAATCAGAAACTCAGAAGACGTGTGACCAATAAATATAAAGAACAAAAAAAATCTAAATTAAATGATAAATTCTGATAAAATTAATCCTTACAATTAAGAATGTTCAAGATGTAAAATATCCAAGATGTCTGAAGATCAAATCCCAGTTATATCAATTAGGAGACATTGAGTTAGGAAATGATATAGCCTCTATTCAAAAAAAAATACTGCTCAAATTTAAAATTGATTAGCATAAATCTTTAAAAAGTGTGAATTTCGTTTTACTTTCACCAACGGTAAGCACCTCCAAATATTTCCAAGTATTAGTTTATGTTTAATTATTTACTATTAATGTCTGTCTCTCCTTTATTTTTAATAATGTAAGAGATGTTAAAATATAATTTATGATAATAAGCTTTTAAATTTATTTTTCTTAAATTACTAATAAACAAAAATATAATCAATGATGATAAATAGATTTCAATGAGTAATAAGTCTTCTAACCTTTATTTTTATTTTGAGACTGCTACTTAGAGACATGATAATGAATTAAAATTTTTAAAAATATATTTTAAATACTTTATACGTTAATGGAGTTTAGGTCTAATAAAAATATGTGAAGAGAAAGATGGAGAAGGGTACAGGAGGATCAAAAAGATACAAATAAGGGTAGAGATGAACAAACATAATCATGGGCATTATCTATTAATTATAGTCTCTTATTTTAGAGGATAGTTGTAATTATACCCACTTCTTTTATCTTACGTATCTTTCAACTATTTTAGTAAATTCTAAAATTCAATAAGATCAGAAAGTCCCAACAGAATTTTCTCTTATTTTCTAATTATTTGTTTTTTAGATTGTTTTTTCTCTCTCCTTTTTGCTTAGATATAAACAATTGGGCCAATGCTTCGAATATTTTGATATTTTATTTTAAGAAAAGGTAGAACGGAATTTTGAATTACATTATGATGGGTAAATATAGATAGATTTTGTTAGGAAAAGTTTGACGGAACCTCCAAATATGCTAACAGTGAATATGCACAATCGCATCTTTCATGCCAAATGCTCAACTGTTAGTATGACTATTTAGAATCTAAAATTTCTTCCAATACAATATCTTAAATGAAAGAGAAATTTTGATATTACAAAAAAATTTGAATAACTCGAAGTCAAACAGTTTGGCAAAATATATAACATGAATTAAGGGAATAATATTCACTATGAAGCATAATCTCCAAATTAATTGAGAAAGAAAATATGTATTGCTGTAGAATTAAGAAAAATTATTTTTATATTTCAACAATAAAAAGAAATAGCATACTGAACTCCAAAGACAAATAAATATGCTTTCAAGTAATATATATAATATTGGATGCTTCATTTATTAAGAAATATTTTTATATTCATTCATTTTCTTAAAATTAATTCAAATCTATCTAAGTTATAATATTTTAATTTTGACGCAACGTAGTATTGTGATGCAAATTTGAAAATGCAAACCAATACTTACCAATAAATTGTCCATATTTTTGAAACACATTATTTTCAATTGAAACAAAAAATTGCCAAATTATCATAAACACATTAAAGGACCAAGAGTTTTCTATAATTCATCATAAATAAATATACAGAAATTAGAAAAGAATTTTTATAATATAAATTATATATATATATGGATTTGACTATATCAGTGTTGGAGTGCAAAATTAGAATTAAATTTTTAGATATCCTCCTAGTAATTTCACATACATTATTTTGAATATTTAAATTTAATTTATTAAGCACTTTCAAAATTATATTTACTATTACTTTTTTCTTTATTACTTATTAAAAACCCACAAATTACTATGCATAGACAATTATCTCAATCCCATTTATTTATGTACATTTTGGATAATATCATATTTTTTAAAATGAATTAGTTTTGAAATAAACTCAGACTCTTACCTTCACTTTTAGTTTATCGATAAAAATAGACAGAAAATTTTTAGAGAAGATTTGTTTTTCTTTTGGTTGAATTGTTCTGAGGTAGAAAGATATTTATAAATTCAAGAATTTAAAAATTAATAAAGCTATGTCTTTTTGCCCTCAATTTGTACATCCCTATTTAGAAGGGATACCACCATACTTTTTTTTGTCTCTCTAAGTAAATTAATTTTTATTATTTTTATTATTAATTTAAATAATTCAAAGTGGATATAAAAATTATTTTTTACTTCCAAATGGACTAAGAATGGCTTTGAACAACTGCATCTTTCATGCCTATTACTCAATTGTTAGTATGGCCATTTAGAATCTAAGACTTTTTATATAACAATATTTTAAATGAAAGAGATATTTTTATATTATAAATTTTTTTTGAATAACTCGTAGTCAAACAGTTAGATAGAGTATTCAACACAAATTATAGAAAAAAAAATTATTGTTAAAAATTATTGTTAAGCATATTGAGCAAATTAACTGGGACAAAAGTAGGCATTGTAGCACAATTAAGAGTAAATTATTTTAAATTTTAACAATCTCAAAAAAAAGTAGCATACTAAACTCCAAATTAAGATAAACAAATAAGCTTATAAGCAATAAAGAAAATCGTAGATGCTTCATTTATTAGTATATTTTTTTTTATATATTTTTACTTTCTAAAAATTATTTTTCTATCACAATTGGATTAGATCAAGGATCTGCATTGAGCCCATTCTTATTTGCTATAGTGATAGATGAGCTTACTAAAACCATTCAGAATGAGATACCTTGGTATATACTATTTGCTGATGATATTATCTTAGTTGATAAAACAAGAGAATGGGTAAATGCCAAGTTAGAGTTATAGAGGCATACATTAGAATTTAGAGCTTTAAATTGAGTATGTCTAAAACAGAGTATATGGAGTATAAATTTAGTAAATGTCGGACCATATACTACAAGAAAATGGGTTTTTAGTGACAATATCGTAGTGACAAGTATTAAAATTATCACTGAAATTGAGTATTTGTGACAAAAAGTAAATGTTGTTACAAATATTATGTTTTTAGTGACGGAGATAAATAATTGTCACTAAAATATAATTTTTTGTGACAACCGGTAAAAACTTGTCACAAAAATATAGTTTTCAGAGATGAGAACAAAATATCGCTACTAAAATATAAATGTTTTAGTGACGACGACTAAAACTTGTCACTAAAAATTAGTTTTCAATGACACTAACTAACACTTGTTACTAAAACTTAAATATTTTAGTGACAACAAAGAAAAATTGTGACTACAATTAATTTTCAGTAACGAAGGCTACAAATCATTACTGAAAAGTAAATTTTTTCTATGACAACTTAAAAAATTATCACTAAAACTAAGTATTCAGTAACAGAAACTTTATGTCGTCACTAAAACATAAATATCTTTTGTGACAATGAAAAAACATGTCACTAAAACTGAGTATTCAGTAAGAAAACTATAGTTCATTACTAAAACATAATTTTTTTCTGTGACAAGTACAATAATTGTCACTAAAACTAAATGTTACCATCACTAAAACATAAATTATTTTTATAACAACTTAAGAACTTGTCACTAAAACAAATTGTTCAGTGATGAAAACTAAATATTGTCATTAAAATATAAAATATTTTAGTAGAAACAAATAATCTTGTCACTAAAAATTAGTTTTCTGTGATAAAAATTAAATGTTATAACTAATACACAAATTTTTAAGTTACAACGAAATAGAGTTGCTGTTAACACATGAAAATAAATTGCAACTACTTTTAATAGTCATGTACATTTTTTTGTGAGGGATTATACTGTCACAAAATTTATTTTTATTTTTAATTTTTTATATAAAATTATCAACTTGAGACTTCAATTTTTATTTTTTTTTTTACACCTAATCTCAGTCGTCTATCCATATCCTATGATATAATAACTCCTTGATCTATTATAAAAATAATGCAAATAAAATTACATTGTTTAACCTAATGTATATATATTTAACCTAACATTAATTATCTCGACCGTCTATCCAGACACTATATGATAAAATAAGTCCATAATCATTGTAATTGGAATACAAATAGATTATAATTCTTAACATAATCTATATATTGAACCTAAATCCTATCTCAGCCGTCTATCCGGATCCTATGATAAAATAATACTCAATCTATTATAATTATAATACAAATTGAATTATAATTATAATACAAATTTAATTATTATCATTATATAAAACCTAACCAGCCGCAAATCATAAGACTTCAATTTTTTTATTTTTTTTCTACACCTAATCTCGGTCGTCTATCTACATCTTATGATACAATAAGTTCTTGATCTATTATAACAATAATACAAATAGAATTATAAAGTTTAACCTAATATATATATTTATTAACCTAACGTTATCTCGGCCGTCTATCCAGATAATATATGATAAAATAACTCCTTAATCTATTGTAATTAGGATAGAAATAGAAATATAATTTTTAATCCAATCTATATATTTAACCTAAACCCAATCTCATCCGTCTATCCAGATACTATGATAAAATAATTCCTCAATTTATTATAATTAAAATACAAATACAATTATAATTATAATACAAATATAGTTATTATCATTATATAAAACCTAATTAACCAGCTACAACAAATTCCATCATGTTAAATATAGTCCTAGTCTAACCCTAACCTAATTAACTATCCTATGTAGCCGCAACAAAATTTTATTCCCCACGTATCCCGAGTATCCCGATCGAAATTTTCCATGGATCCGCCGCGCGCACGACTCGACTCTCCCGCAACCAGCACGACTCTCCCGCAACCAGAGATCCGCCTCATGCACGACTCTCCCGCAACCAGAAGATCTGCTGTGTGCACGACTCTCCCGCAACCAGAAGATCTGCCGCCGCGATTTGCCGCTACGCCCGCAACCATAAGAGGAACCCGCTTTGCCGCTACGATCGCAACTCCAAGAACCGCATCCTTCTGCAACCAGAAGAAAAACCACTCTTTGCCGCTACGCTCCATCCACATTTCGGCCAAACTCCAGAAGCCCGTTGCTTTGCTCCATCTCCTCTTACTAAGAAGGTAAGGTTTTGTCATGAGTTAAATAAACTTATTTAGTTTTTTTTTTTCTTTTCCACGTAGTATGACTATATGTGAATGAATTGGACAGTAGAATAATTTGAATAATTTGTGCTTAAGTCTTGCCCATTGATTCAAATGCACTTGCAAAAGCGGGATTTATTTGAAACTAGAATTTGTGACTAGTATTTGTAAATTGGAATTTGTAACTGGAATTTGTAAACTGGAATTTGTAACTAGAATTTTAATCTAAAATTTGTAAACTGGAATTTGTAACTGGAATTTTAAACTAGAATTTATAAATTGGAATTTGTAACTGGAATTTAAAGCAATGTTGCATGATCATTACATTTAAAGCATAGCAGTCTTCTTATATATCGTCGGTATTTGTGCTTATATATTGAATAATTTGACAGTATAATAAATTCACTCTATTCTTGAAAAATAAGAGGAAAGAGATTATTTCAACTATGCTTATATATCACTTGCTCTTTAAGAAACATCTAAAATATAGAATCGTTAGATATCTTCCATAAACAAAATAGATCATTATTTTGCAAAACAAAGTCGAAAGCTATAGTTTGGTTGCATCATTGATAGATGGATGTTGTCTTTTTTAATCTACTTGTTAACGTAGAATTTTTATTACATAATTCTTTGTGTGCATCCTATAAATAACTTTTTTGACTTTGTATGTGTGAATTACAACTATATTTAACCTGTTTGTTTACTTGTTGATTTGCAAATCTGTGATCTTATAATTGTATATAATTGCTTTTAAGCTAATGTTGAAATTGAGAAAACTTCTTAATTACATTTGCTTTCTTAGTGTACGAATTTTAGAATTACCTTAAAAAGTTGTTGTTTTGTGCATTCTACTTATCAAGGAACTGCACTTTTAGTGCAGAGAATTTTCCTTTAAAAAATAATACTAGAAGAACTTCAAACTTTGAAGAAGGCTTTGAACATATTTTAATCTTATGGCTTTTGCTTCACAAATACAAATTATTCTGCAAATAGAGTATTTTGATAGTCAAGAAAAAAAATATCAAAGTATCCTAAGAAGAATTGAGATTTTAATTTTGAATATAAATTTAATATTTTCTGATCACATTATTTAGTTTATCCAACTTTAGCTTTATAATATTTAGAATCAAACAATCAATTAATATTAAGAGTCTTGAAAACCCCGCAATTTTCTAATATGTTGTATGTTGAAATTTAAGTTTTTCTTGTCAAGAACCCAAATACAGGCAAGATATTTACCCTACTAAATTTCTATTTCCGTTTAAAACTCCACGAGAGTTATTTTGCTGTGTTGGGTTTAACAACTGCAAGGAGATCAGTAAGTATATATATAATTAGAATGTAATGCTTGTAGAAGGAATAATGAATATTTTCGAGCACTAATGATATAGAAAATAAAAGTTATATTAGATACAGATAATAATGAATTAAAAAAAAAACATTCTAAATACCTTAAACACTAATGATGAAATTTTGTCAGATAAGAGTATGTAGAGAGAAGAACAAAATCTAGTATAAGGAAGGTTTTTTTTAATCTTAGGATTATTTTTTAATATTGTTGAAACATTGAACATAAGTAATAGTTTATTAGAAAGATATCATATTAATAAGTTAAAAGTAATAAAAAAGGAATCAATTTCAAATCACGTTGAAATTTTAAATCCTATTTTAGGATTATGTTTTTAAACTCTCATAAAAATTTTACATTAATTGGTCGCGATTATGACCTCAAACTAAATATTTCCTCAGCTGCACTGGTATTGGACTAGTGTATAAGCGGTGCACTAAATTGATTATAAAATATATCAAATCACCATAGATTGCTTTAAAATTTTATATTCTATTTTAAGAGTTTGTTTTAATACTCTCATAAAATTTCACAGTAATTTGTTAATATTTTGACTGACAAGTAGATATATTTCTCAATTGTACCCATATCTATCCGGAGTGTGAATTGTGCACTTTATTAAGTAGGAATTTATAACAAATAAATATGAATCACATTGAAATTTTATATCATATTTTAGGATTATGTTTTTAAACTCTCATAAAAATTTCACATTAATTGGTTGCGATTATAACCTCAAACTAAATATTTTCTCAGCTGCACCGGTATCGGAGTAGTGCATAAGCCGTGCACTAAATTGATTAGAAACTATATCAAATCACCATAGATTGCTTTAAAATTTTATATTCTATTTAAAGAGTTTGTTTTAATACTCTTATAAAATTTTCACAGTAATTTGTTGATATTTTAACTGACAAGTAGATATATTTCTCAGTTGTACCCATATCTGTCCGGAATTTGAATTGTGCACTTTATTAAGTAGGAATTGTACCAAATCAACCTGAATCACATTGAAATTTTATATCCTATTTTAGAATTATATTTTTAAACTCTTATAAAAATTTCATATTAATTGGTTGTGATTATGACCTCAAACCAAAAATTTTCTCAACTGCACCGGTATCGGACTGGTGCATAAGCGGTGTACTAAATTGATTAGAAATTATAACAAATCACCATGGATTGCTTTAAAATTTTATTTTATGTTTTAAAATTTATTTTCATACTCACATAAAAATTGCACATTAATTTGTTGATATTGTGACTGACAAGTAGATATATTTCTCAATTGTACCCATATCTATTTGGAGTTTGAATTGTGCACTTTATTAAGTAGAAATTGTACCAAATCAATCTGAATCATATTAAAATTTTATATTCTATTTTAGAATTATATTTTGATACTCTCATAAAAATTTCTCATTAATTTGTTGTGATTATGATCTCGAACTAAATATTTCTTTAGCTGCACCGGTATCGGACTGGTGCATAAGCTGTGCACTAAATTGATTAGAAACTATACAAAATAACCATAGATTGCTTTAAAATTTTATATTCTGTTTTAGAGTTTGTTTTCATACTTTCATAAAAATTCTACAGTAATTTGTTGATATTTTGAATGACAAGTATATATATTCCTCAGTTGTACCCATATATGTCCGGAGTTTGAATTGTGCACTTTATTAAGTAGGAATTGTACGTAATCAACCTGAATCACATTAAAATTTTATATCCTATTTTAGGATTATATTTTTAAACTCATATAAAAATTTCACATTAATTGGTTTTGATTATAATCTCAAACTAAATATTTTTTCAGCTGCACCGGTGCATAAGTGGTGCACTAAATTGATTAGAAACTATATCAAATCACCATGGATTACTTGAAAATTTTATATTCTGTTTTAGGAGTTTGTTTTCATACTCCCATAAAAATTTCACAGTAATTTGTGGATATTTTAACTGACAAGTAGATATATTTCTCAGTTGTACCCATATCTGTCCGGAGTTTGAATTGTGCACTTTATTAAGTAGGAATTATACCAAATCAATCTGAATCGCATTGAAATTTTATATCCTATTTTAGGATTATATTTGTAAAATCTTATAAAAATTTCATATTAATTGGTTATGATTATGGTCTCAAACTAAAAATTTTCTCAACTGCACCGGTATCGGACTGGTGCATAAGCGGTGCACTAAATTGATTAGAAATTATACCAAATCACCATGGATTTTTTTAAAATTTTATTTTATGTTTTAGAATTTGTTTTCATACTCTCATAAAAATTGCACATTAATTTGTTGATATTGTGACTGACAAGTAGATATATTCCTCAATTGTACCCATATCTGTCCGGAGTTTGAATTGTGCACTTTATTAAGTATAAATTGTACCAAATCAACCTGAATCATATTAAAATTTTATATCCTATTTTAGGATTATGTTTTTAAACTCTCATAAAAATTTCACATTAATTGGTTGTGATTATGATCTCGAACTAAATATTTTCTATGCTGCACTGGTATTGGACTGGTGCATAAGCAGTGCACTAAATTGATTAAAAACTATATCAAATCACCATGGATTGCTTTAACTATTTATATTCTATTTTAGAAGTATTGTTTTACACTTTAATAAAAATTTCATAGTAATTGGATGAAATTTTGATATGAAACTAAATATTGTTTGTCAACTGTGTCAGTGTCGGTATAGTGTGTGATCTCTAGACTATATACAACAAAAATTATATCAAATCACTATGGATCACATATAATTTTTTTTCTATTTTTAGAGTATGTTTTGATACTCTCATAAAAATTCACATTAATTTGTTGAGATTTTGCCCTCTAACTTAAATTTATTTTCTGTTTTTGGAGTTTGTTTTGACCATTATTACTAATGCCTTTAGTTATTATTATTTAATTATAGGAAAAACTACATGAGCTTGTCGTGAAACAAACAAAAGATAATGAATCTCAGAAGTCTCGTGATGACATATTGCTTCATGTACTTGGTGAGAAATCAGGATATTTTTGAGGAAAATGAGCGGGGAAAAAGCCTCCGAGTAAAAGACCGCAGCAAGATGTTCAGGAACAAGTAGAGAAGGCTATAAGTGATGCTAGAGAGACAATGATGGTTGAAGTGGCTCAAAAAATTAGAAAAGAAGTTCAGGCCGAGTCAGATGAGAAATTAAAGAAATAGCTAGCTGAGTCAGATGAGAAATTAAAAACACAGCTAGATGAGTCAGATAAGAAGTTGAAGACAAAGCCACAAGAGTTATGAGCTGAAATTAGAGCTGAGATGCAAGCTGAGTTCGAGTCCATGTTTTAAGAGTGAATGGCTTCTCTTTTTGGTTCTATATCACAATAAAAAAAATTGATTTTTATGTGTTTATATAGATTTAATACTTTGCTTCGAACAAAAACAAGTTACAATTTGTGCAAGACTGGATCATTTTTCTTATAAATATTTTAGCATGTTTATGTGATGAATTTTATTTTTCTATTGTACATCATTGATATATATATATATATCAGCTAATTATAAAACATCTCCTGTGAATATGGTGTTTGAAAATATGAATGATTGTATATATTGTATTTGTAACAGATATTTGTATTAGCTATTTGAAGATGCAGTAACAATATCAATAAATCGTCACTGATAAATTTATTTGTGACAATTGATAGTGTCACAGAATTTGTGTTTTAGCGACAATAAACATTGTTGCAAATTTTAACTTTTAGTGACACTATTAAAAATTTATCACTAATAATTACTTATTTGTGACAATGTTTGTAGTCACTAATTTTGTAATTAATGTCATTATATAATATTTTATATACATATAGTGACAAATAGTCATGTCTTCTGTGACACGTATTGTTATCACAAATACGATTTAGTGATGACGAACGTCGTCACTAAAGTGTCAGAATAGTGACAATGTAATAGTTTTCCTGTAACAAGTTTTATTGTCACAAATACGATTTAGTCATGTTGAAAGTCGTCACTAAAGAGTCGTAATAGTGACTATATATAACTTTTTAGTGACAACTATTGTTGTCACAAATACGAATTAGTGACGATATTAGTTGTCACAAAAAAATGTTATAGTGACAATCTAGTTAGTTTTTTGTGACAAGTCATAGTTATCACTAAAAACTATTGTCAGTGACGGACACTAAATGTCGTCACAAAAACCTTCAGTGATGGCCACATACGCGACGACACTTAGTCGTCACTAAACTCGTCACTGAATATTTTCAGTGACAACTTGAAGATATTCAATGACAATTTTTGTTGTCAAAAAAAAACCCATTTTCTTGTATAGGTACATAATACTATAAAACTGGATAGGAAATAGATACAAATGAGCAGTCAGTTTAGATATTTGGGTTCTATTATTCAGAATGATGTAGAGATCGATAATGATGTTAACCATAGGATACAAGCTGGCTGGTTGAAATGGAGGAGGGCAATGGGAGTTTTATGCGACCGTTACATTCCGTTAAGATTGAAAGGAAAATTTTATAGGACTGCTATTAGGCCAACTTTATATGGCACGGAATGTTGGGCTATAAAGAAACGTCATTCACAGAAGATAAGTGTAGCAGAGATGCGCATGCTCCGTTGGATGTGCAGCAATACTAAGAGAGATAAAGTGAGAAATGAAGATATTCGTGCTAAGGTAAGTATAGCTCCCATCGATGAGAAGATGCGACAAAATCACTTACGATGGTTTGGTCATGTGCAACATAGGCCTACAAGTGCACCAGTTCGAAAATGGGTGTTTATCAATGTAGGACAAGTTAAAAGAACGAAGGGAAGACCGAATAAAACATGGATGGAGGTGATATGTAAAGATATGGAGTCTAGATGTTTAAATAAGAAGATATTACTTGATAGAAATGAATGGAGAAGGAATATAAAAGTGATCGATCCGGCGTGATTTTTTATTTGGTTCATGTAGCTTACCCCAAATACTTGGGATAAAAAGCTTAGTTGTAGTTGTTGTTTTACTTTCTAAAAATTAATTCAAATCTATCTACGTTTTAATATTTTAATCTAGACACAACCTACTACTGCAATTCAAATTTAAGAATACAAATTAATACTTATCAATAAATTGTCCAATATTTTGAAACACGTTGTTTTCAATAGAACAAAAAATTACCAAATTATAATGAGCACATTAAAGAACCAAGAGTTTTCTATAATTCATCATAAATAAATATACAAAAATTAGAAAAGAATCTTTATAATATTAATTACATAAATAAAATATGAATTTCATTATGGATTTGACTATTTCTAAATTGGAGTGCAAAATTGGGATTAAATTTTTATATATTCTCATAGTATATCCACATACATTTATGTAGTTATTTTGAATAGTTAAGCTTTATTTATTAAGCAGTTTCAAAGTTATATTTACCATTATTTTTTTATTACTTATAAAAGAACCACTAATTACTATTCTGAGAAATTACCTCAATCCCATTTATTTTTTTTATTTATCTTTTTTTGATTCCTTTTGCCCATAACACATTTTGGATAATATCATATTTAAAAAAAAAAATTAAACTTGAAATAAACTCAAATTTTTACCATCACTTTTAGTTTATTGACAAAAGTAGAGAGAAGATTTCATGGTAGATTTCTTTTTCTCTTTTTTTTTTTTTGGTTGAATTATTTTGAGGTAGAATGATGTTTATAAATTTAGGGATTTAAGAATTTAAAATTAATAAACTATCTCTTTTTGCCCTCTATTTGTCCATCCCTATTTTGAAGGGATATCACCATACTTTAGTTTTCTCTCTTAGTAAATTGAATTATATTATTTTTATTATTAATTTAAAGAATTCAGAATAGATATAAAAAATAATTTTTTACGTTCAAATATACTAATAATGAATGTGCACAACTGTATTTTTCTTGCCAAATGCTCAATTATTAGTATGACTGCATAGAATCTAAAACTTCTTCCACAATAATATCATAAATGAAAGAGAAATTTTGATATTAATTTTTTTGTGTAATTTATTATTAAACAGTTGGACAGAGTATACAGCATGAATTAAGGAAAAAAATAAAAGTGCAGTGTTAAGCATATTTACCAAATTAACTAGGAAAGAAAGCAAGTATTGCAATAGAATTAAGAGTAAATTATTTTATATTTTAACAACTAGAAAAAATAGTAGCATACTAAACTTCGAATACAAACAAATAAGTTTCCAAGTAATATAGATAATCATGGATGCTTCATTTATTAGTAAATTTTTTAATATACTTTCATTTTCTAAAAATTAATTCAAATATAGATGTTTTAATATTTTAATTTTGATGCAACCTAGTATTGTGATTCAAATTTTAAAATGAAAATTAAATACTTACCAATAAATTATCCAATATTTTTTAAACACATTGCTTTCAATAGAAATAAAAATTACCAAATTATAATAAACATATTGAAGAACCAAGAGTTTTCTATAATTTATCATAAACAAATATACAAAAATTATAAAACAATTTTTATAATATAAATTATATAAATAAAATATAATTTTCATTATGGATTTTAAAATCTCTATATTGGAGTGCATAATTGGGATTAAATTTTTAGATATCCTTATATTAATTTCACATACATTTCTGTAGTTATATTGAATAATTGAGTTTCATTTATTAAGCACTTTTAAAATTATATTTACTAATTTTTCTTTATTATTTATAAAAACCCACAAATTAATATCCTTAGACAATTATGTCAAACCCATTTATTCTTTTTATTTATCCTGTTTTGATTCCTTTCATCCATATGTTCATTTTGGATTATATCATATTTTTTAAAAAATAAATTCAAATTCTTACCTTCACTTTCAGTTTATCGATAAAAATAGACAGAAATAATTTCTGGGAAGATTTGTTTTTTTCTTTTTGGTTTTTTTGGTTGAATTGTTTTGATGCAGAATGATGTTTATAAATTTAGGGATTTAAAATTTAAAAATTATTAAAGATATCTTTTTTGCTCTCAATCTATCCATCCCAATTTAGAAGGGATACCACCATACTTTCTTTATCTCTCTTAGTAAATTAAATTATATTATTTTCATTATTAATTTGAATAATTCAGAGTGGATATAAGAAAATAATTTTTTCCACCTCCAAATGTGCTAACAATAGATATGCACAATTGCATCTTTAACGTAAATGCTCAATTGTTAGTATGACTAATTAGAATACAAAACTTCTTCTATAACAATATCTTAAATGAAAGAGAAATTTTAATATTATATTTTTTTTAAAATAACTCAAAGTCAAACAGTTGAGCAGAGTATACAACATGAATTATGGAAAAAAAAGTTCACACAGTATGAAGCATATTCACCAAATTAACTAGGAAGAAAGTAGGTATTGTATTAAAATTAAGAATAAATAATTTTATATTTTAACAATTTTAAAAAAGCAGTGGCATACTAAACTCCAAAGACAAAAAAATAAGCCTCCAATCAATATATATAATATTGGAATCTTCATTTATTGGTAAATTTTTTATATAATTTCATTTTCAAAAAATTAATTCATATATATATCTATGTTTTAATATTTTAATTTTAATGGAACCTAGTATTGTGATTTAAATTTGAGAATGCAAATTATTACATGCCAACAAATTGTCCAATATTTTTTAAACACGTTGTTTTCATTTGAAATAAAAAAACTACCAAATTATAATAGACATATTAAAAGACCAGGTGTTTTCTATAATTCATCATTAATATATATACAAAATTAGAAAAGAATTCATATAATATAAATTATATAAATAATATATGAATTTTATTATGGATTTGACTATATATACGTTGAAGTGGAAAATTGGGACTAAATTTTTACATATCCTCCTAATAATTTCACAAAACAATTACGTATTTATTTTGAATAGTTAAATTACATTTATTAAGCACTTTTAAAATTGTATTTACTATTACGTTTTTATTTATTAATTATAATAAAACCACGAATTAGCATTCTTAGACAATTAGCTCAATCCCATTTATTTTTTATTTATCTTGTTGATATACCTTTCGTCCATATGTTCATTGAATAATATCATATTTTTTTTAAAATGAATTAAATTTTAAATAAACTCAAATTCTTATCTTCACTTTAGTTTATTGATAAAAATAGATAGAAAAATTGCATGGGAGATTTGTTTTTCTTTTTTTTTTTTGTTTAATTATAATAAGGTAAATGATGTTTATAATTCATGGATTTAAAATTTTAAAATTAACAAAACTATCTTTTTTTTTGCCCTCCATTTGTCCATTCCTATTTAGAAGGGACACTACCATACTTTCTTTGACACTCTTAATAAATTAAATTATATTATTTTCAATATTAAATTAAATAATTCAAATAGAAATAAATATAATTTTTACATCCAAATATTCTAAATATTGATATGCACTTCATTTTTCATGCCAAATACTCAATTGTTAGGATGGTTGTTTTGAATCTAAAACTTCTTGCAAAATAATATTTGAAATGAAAGAGAAATTTTGATATTATAAATTTTTTTGAGTAACTCGAAATCAAACAGTTGGGCAGAGCATACAACATGAATTATGGAAAAAAAAATTCACTATAAAATTTATTCACCAAATTAACTCGGACAGAAAACATGTATTGCATTAGAATAAATTATTTTATATTTTAACAATCTCAAAAAAACAGCATCATACTAAACTCCAAATACAAACAAATAAGCTTCCAATTAATATAGACAATCATGGAATATTTGTTTATTAGTAAATTTTTTGTATACTTTCATTTTCTTAAAATTAATTCAAACCTATTTATGTTTTAGTATTTTAATTATGACATAACTTAGTATTGTGATTCAAATTTCAAAAGGCAAATTAATACTTACTAATAAATTTTTCAATATTTTTGAAACACCCTGTTTTCAGTTGAAACAAAAAAAAATGCCAAATTATAATGAAAACATTAAATGACAAAGAGTTTTCTATAATTCATCATAAATAAATATACTGAAATAAAAAAAGAATCTTTATAATAAAAATCATATAGATAAAACATGAATTTCGTTATGGATTTAACTATCTCTATGTTAGGATGCAAAATTGGGATTAAATTTTTAGATATTCTCCAAAAAATTTCACATACATTTCTATAGTTATTTTGAATAGTTAAGTTTCATTTATTAAGGACTTTCAAAATTATGTTTACTATTACTTTTTTCTTTATTACTTATAACAAAACCATGTATTGCTATGCTTAGACAATTACATCCATCCCATTTGTTTTCTTATTTAGTTTTTTTGTCCATATGTACATTTTGGATAATATCATATTTTTAAAAATAAATTAAATTTGAAATAAACTCAAATTCTTACCTTCACTTTTAGTTTATTGATAAAAATAGACAGAAAAAAAATTTCATAGGTGATTTGCTTTTTTTTTGGGGTTGAATTGTTTTGAGATATAATAATGTTTATAAATTTAGGAATTTAAAATTTTAAAATTAACAAAGCTTTTTGCGCTCCATTTGTCCATTCCTATTTAGAAAGGATACCGCCACACTTTCATTGTCTTTCGTAGTAAATTAAATTATATTATTTCCATTATTAATTTAAAAAATTCACAATGGATATAAAGAAATTATTTTTTTACCGCAAAATGTGCTAACAATAGATATGCACAACTGCATTTTTTTTCATGTCAATTGTTCGATTGTTAGTGTGGCTATTTAGAATCTATAACTTCTTCTATAATAGTATCTTTAATGAAAGAAAAATTTTGACATCATAAGATTTTTTTTATAATTCCTGGTTAAATATTTTGACATCATAAGATTTTTTGTATAATTCATGGTTAAATAGTTGGGTAGAGTATACAACATGAATTATGGAAAAGAAGTTTACTTTGAATCATATTCACTAAATTACTTGGAAAAGAAAGCAGGTATTACAGTAGAATTAAAAATAAATTATTTTATATATTAACAATCTCAAAAAACAAGTAGCATAGTAAACTCCAAAGACAAACAAATAAGCTTCCAAGTAATAAAGATAATCTTTGAAACTTCAAATATTAGTAATTTTTTATATACATTTAATTTTTATAAATTAATTCAAATATATTTATATTTTAATATTTTAATTTTGTGGTGACCTAGTATTGTGATTCAAATTTAAAATTGCAAATTAATACTTGCCAATAAATTGTCCAATATTTTTGAAATACATTGTTTTCTATTGAAACTAAAAAAAAACATTAAATTATAATGAACACATTAAAAACCTAGGAGTTTCTATAATTCATCATAAATAAATATACTGAAACTAGAAAAGAATCTTTATAATATAAATTATATAAATAAAATGTGAATTTCGTTATGGATTTGACTATCTCTATGTTAGAATGCAAAATTGGGATTAAATTTTTAGATATCCTCCTGGTAATTTCACATACACTTCTATAGCTATTTTAAACAGTTAAGTTTCATTTATTCAGCACTTTCAAAATTATATTTACTATTAGTTTTTTCTTTATTACTTATAAAAAACAACAAATTACTATGCTTAGACAATCACCTCAATCCTATTTGTTTTCTTATTTATCTTGTTTGATTCTTTTTCTCCATATAAACATTTTGAATAATCATTTTTTTAGAAAATAAATTAAATTTGAAGTAAACTAAAATTATTACCTTCACTTTTAGTTCATTGATAAAAATAGACCGAAAAGTTTTTACAGTAGATTTGTTTATCTTTTTTTTGTTGAATTGTTTTGAGATAGAATGATGTTTATAAATTCAGAAATTTAAGATTTTAAAATTAATAAAACTATCTCCTTTTTCCCTCCATTTGTCCATTCCTATTTAGAAGGTATATCACCATACTTTATTTGACTCTCTTAGTAAATTAATTTTTATTATTTTTACTATTAATCTAAATAATTCGGAATGGATATAAAAAATAATTTTCTTATCTCCAAATGTGTTAACAATGGATATACATAGCCACATTTTTCATGTCAAATGTTTAATTGTTAGTATGTCTGTTTAGAATCTAAAACTTATTTTATAACATTATCTTAAATGAAAGAGAAATTTTGATATTGCAAATTGTTTTTGCTTAATCCATAATTAAAGAGTTGGGCAGAATATACAACATGATTTATGAAAAAAAAAATGTTCACTGTGAATCATATTTACCAAATTAACTAGGAAAGAAAGTTTGTATTGTAGTAGAATTAAGAATAAATTATTTTATATTTTAACAATCTCAAAAAACTGTAGCATACTAAACTCCAAAGACAAATAAATAAGTTTGCAAGTAATATAGATAATCTTGAATGCTTCACTTATTAGTAAATTCCCAAACCCCTAACCTTTACCCTAACGCCCTTTAACTTTTTACTAGCAATGATGCTAATGAAGAGTATTATAAGGCTCACATTTATGAAGGCTCTGTTTCGAAGCAACAGATAATACATTTTTTTTTTGCTGTAAATGTATGAAAACCAAAATTGCTTAGAATTTGGATTAGAAATTTGAATATCATGATAACCAAACATATTTTTCTCGAATTGAGATAGTGCAACATGATTATTCAAATGGAACCTATCTAAGGCCCCATAGTTGATGACATAAATAGACATGTTGGGATCCAAACCAAGCCACTAGGCTCTGAATCAAAGAACAAAGCAAACTCTAATCCTAATCCTAACCCCAATCCTAACCCTAACCCCAACCCTAACCTAACCCCAAACCCTAACCCTAACCTAACTCTAACCTTGGATACTTCATTTATTAGTAAATTTATTTATATACTATCATTTTGCAAAAAATAATTCAAATCTATCTATGTTTTAATATTTTAATTTTGATGCAACCTAATATTGTGAATCAAATTTAAGAATGTAAACTAATACTTACCAATAAATTGTACAATATTTTTGAAACACGTTATTTTCAATTAAAATAAAGATTTACTAAATTATAATGAACACATTAAGGGCCAGGAGTTTTCTATAATTCATCATAAATAAATATATAGAAATTAGAAAAGAATTTATATAATATAAATTATATAAATAAAATATGAATTTCAATATTGATTTGACTATATCTACATTATAGTAGGGGTGAACATCAGTCAGTTTTGGTTTGGTTTTTACAAAACCGAACAAAACTTATTAGAAATAAAAATCGAAATCGAACCGAACTAATTCAAATTGGTTAGAGCCGAATTTTGAATAAAAATATTTAAAATTTTTAATTTTAATTGTTTTAGTAGCCATATCTCTTTAGAGTATCCAATTTGTATTGAATTTATTATATCTCTCTCTATCTCACACACACACATATATATCATTTTTTATATATGCATACATGTTTTTGTATAATAAATAGCTTTCAAAAAATTTGGTCGGTTCGGTTCAGTTCGGATTTCAAAGCTTGAAACTGAAAACCGACCGAATTATTTTTGTTCGGTTTGGTTTAGCTTATTTGGATCAGTTTTGGTTAGCTATTTCGGTTTTAACTAAACTCTTCTCACCCCTATGTTGGACTGCAAAATTGGGATTAAAATTTAGATATATTTCCCCTATGTTGGACTGCAAAATTGGGATTAAATTTTTAGATATATTTCTGTAGTTATTTTGAATAGTTAAGTTCATTTATTAAGTATTTTCAAAATTATATTTACTTTTATCTTCTTTCTTTATAACTTATGAAAAACACGAATTACTGCACTTTGATAGCTACCTCAATTCCATTTATTTATTTATTTATCTTGTTTAGATTTTTTTTTTTGGTCCATATGTACATTTGGATAATATCATATTTTTTAAAATAAATTAAATTTGAAATAAACTCAAATTCTTACCTTCACTTTTAGTTTATTTTTAAAAATAGACAGAAAATTTTTCACAAGAGATTTGTTTTTAATTTTTTTTGGTTAAATTGTCTTATGATATAATAATGTTTATAAATTTAGGGATTTAAGATTTTAAAACTATCTCTTTTTACCCTCTATTTGTCCATCCCTATTTAGAAGGGATACCACATAGTTTCTTTGTCTCTCTTAGTAAATTAAATTATATTATCTTCATTATTAATTTAAAGACATCAAAATGAATATAAAATTGATATTCTTACCTCGAAATGTTCTAACAATGGATATGCACAACCTCATTTTTTATTCCCAATGCTCAATTATTAGTATGATTGTTTAGAATCCAAAACTTCTTCCATATAATATCTTAAATGGAAGAGAAATTTCGATATTACAATTTTTCGTATAATTCATAGTCGAAAAATAAGGCAGAGTAACAACATGAATTAAGAAAAAATTCTCTGTGAAGCATAATCACCAAATTATTTGGTAAAGAAAGTTTGTATTACAGTAGAATTAAGAATAAATTATTTTATATTTTACTAATCTCGAAAACCAGTAGCATACTAAACTCTAAAGATAAACAAATAAGCTTCTAAGTAATATAGATAATCATGGACGCTTCATTTATTAGTAAATTGTTTTATATTCTTTCATTTTCTAAAAATTAATTCAAATCTATTTATGTTTTAATAATTTTATTTTGACGCAACCTAGTATTATGATTTGAAATTTAAGAATTCAAATTAATACTTGCCAATAAATTGTTCAAGTTTTTTGAAATACATCGTTTTCAATTGAAACAAAACATTACCAAATTATAATGAATACATTAAAGTACTAGGAGTTCTCTATAATTCATCATAAATGTACAGAAACTAGAAAATAATCTTTATAATATAAATTATATAAATAAAATATGAATTTCTTTATGGATTTGAATATCTCTATATAAGAGTGCAAAATTGGAATTAAACTTTTAGATATCCTCCTAATAATTTCACATACATTTTTGTAGTTATTCTGAATAGTTAAGTTTCATTTACTAAACGTTTTCAAAATTATATTTACTATTATCGTTTTCTTTATTACTTATAAAAAACCACGAATTACTGTGTTTTAACAATTACCTCAATTCCATTTGTTTTTTAAATTTATCTTGTTTTGTTTTTTTTTTTTTTGTCCATATGTACATTTTGGATAAAATAATATTTTTAAAATAAATTAAAATTAAAATAAACTTAAATTCTTACCTTCACTTTTAGTTTATTCACAAAAATAGATGGAAACAATTTCACAGGAGATTTGTTTTTATTTTTTTGGTTAAATTGTTTTGAGATATAATGATTTTTATAAATTTACAGATTTAAGATTTTAAAATTAACAAAGTTATCTCTTTTTACCCTCTATTTGTCCATTCCTATTAAGAAGGGACAACACCTTAGTTTTTTTTTGTCTCTCTTAGTAAATTAAATTATATTAACTTCATTATTAAATTAAAGAATTCAAAATAGATATAAAAAATGATATTCTTACCTCCAAATGTGCTAATAATTGATATGCAGAACCGCATCGTTCATGCCAACTGCTCAATTGTTAGTATGGTTGTTTAGAATCTAAAACTTCCATAACAATATCTTAAATGAAAAAGAAGTTTTGATATTACCAAATTTTATTGAATAAGACATAGTCAAACAGTTTAGGCAGAGTATACAATATGATTATTTTATATTTTAATAATCTCAAAAAACTAGTAGCATACTAAACTCCAAAGACTAACAAATAAGTTTCTAAGTAATATAGATAATGTTCGATCTTCATTTATTA
Source organism: Dracaena cambodiana (assembly GCA_036321105.1). Classification (NCBI taxonomy): domain Eukaryota; kingdom Viridiplantae; phylum Streptophyta; class Magnoliopsida; order Asparagales; family Asparagaceae; genus Dracaena; species Dracaena cambodiana. Next base: position 28,837,247 of record JAYEPQ010000009.1, on the reverse strand, counting down.
GTAAATTTTTTATATACTTTCATTTTCTAAAAAATAATTCAAATCTATTTGTGTTTTAATAATTTAATTATGACGCAACCTAGTGTCGTGATTAAAAATTTAAGAATGCAAATTAATACTTACCAATAAATTGTCCAATATTTTTGAAATACATTGTTTTCAATTGAAACAAAAAAATTAACAAATTATAATGAACACATTAAAGTACCAGGAGTTTTCTATAATTCTTCATAAATGTACAGAAACTAGAAAAGAATCCTTATAAAATAAATTATATAAATAAAATTTGAATTTCATTATGGATTTGAATATCTGCATATTAGAGTGCAAAATTGGAGTTAAACTTTTAGATATCCTCATAATTTCACATACATTTTTATAGTTATTTTGAATAGTTTAGTTTCATTTATTAAGTACTTTCAAAGTTATATTTACTATTATTTTTTTCTTTACTACTTATAAAAAACCAAATACTACTACACTTAAATAATTACCTCAATCCCATTTACTTTTTTTTATTTGTCTTCTTCTGATTCCTTCTGTTCATATGTATATTTTGAAATATATCATATTTTCTTAAAATAAATTAAATTTTAAATAAACTCAAATTCTTACCTTTACTTTTAATTTATTGATAATAATAGACAAAAAGAAATTCAGGATAGAGTTTTTTTTGGTTGAATTGTTTTGAGGTAGGTAATGTTTTTAAATTTAGGAATTTAAGATTTTAAATTTAAAAAGCTATCTCTTTTTGCCCTCCATTTGTCCTTCCCAATTTAGAAGGGATATTACCATACTTTCTTTGTCACTTAATATATTAAATTATATTATTTTCTGTATCAATTTGAAGAATTCAGATTGGATATAAAAAAAATTCCTTCAGATATGCTAACAATAGATATGCATAACCGTACCTTTCATGCTAAATGCTCAATTGCTAGTATGGCTATTTAGAATCTAAAATTTCTTCCACAAAATTATTTTAAATGAAAGTGAAATTTTGGTATCACCTATTTTTTTTTATAATTTGTAGTTAAATAGTTGGTCAGAGTATACAACATGAATTATGGAAAAAAAGTCCACTGTAAAGTATATTCACCAAATTAACTTGGCAAGAAAGTAGGTATTGTGGTAGAATTAAGAATAAATTATTTTATATTTAAACAATCTTATAAAAGCAGTAGCATATTAAACTGCAAAAACAAACAAATAAACATTTTCAAAATTACATTTGCTATTATCTTTTTTTCTTTATAAGTTATAAGAAACCACAGATTACTGCACTTTGATAATGACCTCAATTCCATTTGTTTTTCTTTATTTTTGTTGTTTTGATTTTTAATTTCCATAAGTACATTTTGGATAATATCATATTTTTTAAATAAAATAAATTTGAAATAAACTCAAATTCTTACCTTCACTTTTAGTTTATTTATAAAAATAGAAAGAAAAAATTTCATGAGATTTGTTTTTTATTTTTTTGTTTAAATTCTTTTGAGATATAATAATGTTTATAATTTGGGAATTTAAGATTTTAAAATTAACAAAGCTATCACTTTTTGCCCACTATTTATACATCCCTATCAAGAAGGGATACCACCATACTTTCTTTATCTCTCTTAGTAAATTAAATTAAATTATATTCATTATTAATTTAAAGAATTCAGAATGGATATAAAAAAGGATATTATTACCTCCAAATGTCCTAACAATGGATATGCACAAATGCATCTTACATGCCAAATTCTCAATTGTTAGAATAGTTGTTTAGAATTTAAAAATTCTTTCATAATAATATTTTAAATGAAAGAGAAATTCTAATAATACAAAATTTATTGAATAATTTTGACGCAACCTAGTATTATGATTTGAAATTTAAGAATTCAAATTAATACATACCAATAATTGTCCAATATTTTTGAAATACATTGTTTTCAATTAAAACAAAACATTACCAAATTATAATGAACATATTAAAATACTAGGAGTTGTCTATAATTCATCATGAATATATAGAAACTAGAAAAGAATCTTTATAATATAAATTATATGAAGAAAATATGAATTTCATTATGGATTTGAATATCTCTATATTAGAGTGCAAAAGTGGAATTAAATTTTTAGATATTCTCCTAATAATTTCACACACATTTTTGTAGTTATTTTGAATACTTAAGTTTCATTTATTAAGCATTTTTAAAATTATATTTGCTATTGTCTTTTTAACTTTACAACTTATAAAAAACCATGAATTACTGCACTTTGACAATTACCTCAATTCCATTTATTTTTTTATTTATCTTGTTTTGATTTTTTTTGTCCATATGTACAATTTGGAAATTATCATATTTTTAAATATAAATTAAGTTTGAAATAAAATCAAACTCTTGCCTTCACTTCTAGTTTATTTATAAAAATAGACAAAAAAAAATTTCATAGGAGATTTGTTTTTTTCATTTTTTTGGTTAAATTGCTTTGAGATATAACGATATTCGTAAATTTAGAAATTTAAAATTTTTAAATTAGCAAAGCTATCTCTTTTTGATGTCTATTTGTCCATCCCCTTTTAGAAGGGATACAACCGTACTTTCTTTGTCTCTCTTAGTAAATTAAATTATATTATCTTTATTATCAATTTAAAAAATTCATAATAGATATAAAAAATGATATTCTTACATCCAAATGTGCTAACAAAAGCTGGTATTGTAGTAGAATATGAATAATTTATTTTATATATTAAAAATCTTAACAAACCAATAGCATACTAAACTCCGAAGACAATAAATAAGCTTTCAAGTAAAATAGATAATCATGGATGCTTCATTTATTAGTAAATTGTTTTATATGCTTTCGTTTTTTAAAAATTAATTCAAATCTATTTATGTTTTAATAATTTAATTTTGATGCAACCAAGTGTTGTGATTCAAAATATAAGAATGCAAATTGATACTTACAAATAAATTGTCCAATATTTTTGAAATACATTGATTTCAATTGAAACAAAAAATTACCAAATTATAATGAACATATTAAAGTACCAGGAGTTTTCTATAATTCATCATAAATATACAGAAACTAGAAAAGAATCTTTATAATATCAATTAGGTAAATAAAATATAATTTTTTTTTTATGGATTTGAATATCTCTATATTAGTGTGCAAAATTTGAATTAAACTTTTAGATATCCTCCTAATAATTTCATATACGTTTCTGTAGTTATTTTGAATAGTTATGTTTCATTTATTAAGCACTTTAAAAATTATATTTACTATTACTTTTTTCATTATTACTTATAAAAAAACCAAGAATTACTATGCTTAGAAAATGATCTCAATCACATTTATTTATTTTATTTATCTTCTTTTGATTCCTTTTGTATATATGTACTTTTTGAAAAATATCATAATTTGTTTAAAATAAAATAAATTTTATATAAAGTCAAATTCTTACCAACACTTTTAGTTTATTTATAAAAATAGACTAAAAAATTTTAAGATATATTTTTTTTCTTTTTTTCTTTGGTTTAATTGTTTTTAGGTAGAGTGATATTTTTAAATTTAGGTATGTATGATTTTTAAATTAACAAAGCTATCTCATTTTGCCCTCAATTTGTCCATCCCTATTTAGAAGGGATACCACCATACATTCTGTCTATCTTAATAAATTGAATTACATTATTTTCATTATTAATTTAAAGAATTCACAATGGATATTAAAAATAATTTTTTTACCTCCAAATGTGCTAATAATGGATATGCACAGCTGTGTCTTTCATACCAAATGCTCAATTGTTAGAATCGTTGTTTAGAATCTAAATTTTTTTCCATAACAATATTTTAAATGAAAGAAAAAATTTGATATTACAAATTTTTGTGTAATTTGTAGTTAAATAGTTAGACAAAGTATACAATATGAATTATGAAAAAAAAGTTCAATGTACATCATATTCATCGAATTAACTGGAAAAAAAAGGAGGTATTGCAGTATAATTAAGAATAAATTAATTTATATTTTAATAGTCTTAAAAACCAGTAGCAGACTAAACTCCAAAGGCAAACAAATAAACTTCTAAGTAATATAGATAATATTGGATGATTTATTTATTAGTAATTTTTTTTATATACTTTCATTTTCTTAAAACTACTTCAAATCTATTTATGCTTTAATATTTTAGTTTCGATGCAACCTAGTATTGTGATTCAAATTTAAAAATACTAATTAATACTTACCAATAAATTGTCTAATATTTTTGAAAAACAATGTTTTCAATCGAAACAAAATATTACCAAATTATAATTAAAAAGGGATTTTCAATAATTCATTATAAATAAATATACATAAACTAGAAAAGAATCATTATAATGTAAATTATATTAATAAAATATTAGCTTCATTATGGATTTGACTATATCTATATTGGAGTGCAAAGTTGGCATTAGAATTTTAGATATCCTCCTAGTAATTTCACATATATCCTCCTAGTAATTTCACATATATTTTTATAGTTATTTTGAATAGTTAAGTTTCATTTATTACGCACTTTAAAATTATATTTACTATTACTTTTTCCTTTCTTACTTCTAAAAAACCACGAATTACCATGCTTAGACATTTATCTCAATCACTTATCTTATTTTTATTCCTTTGTCCATATGAACATTTTGGATAATATTATATTTTTCAAAATAAATTAAATTTGAAAAACTTAAATTCTTACCTTAAATTTTAGTTTATTGATAAAAATATAAAGGAAAACATTTCGGAGATTTGTTTTTCTTGTTTTTTTTTTGGTTGAATTGCTTTGTGATAGAATAATTTTATAAATTCAGGAATTTAAGATTTTAAAATTAACAAATATATTTCATTTTGCCCTCCATTTGTCCAACTCTATTTAGAGGAGATGCTACCATATTTTTTTGTCTCTCTTAGTATATTAAATTATATTATTTCCATTATTATTTTAAAGAATTCAGAATGGATAAAAAAATAAATTTTTTACCTCCAAATGTACTAACAATTGATATGCATAACCATATATTTCACACCAAATGCTTAATTATTAGTATGGCCATTTAGAGTCAAATTTTTTTTCATAATAATATCTTAAATAAAAAGAGAAATTTTGATATTACAATTTTTTTTTTATATAATTCGTAGTTAAATAGATCGGCAAAGAATGCAATATGAATTATGAAAAAAAATGTAGATTGGAATCATATTCACTAAATTAACTTGGAAAGAAAGCAGGCATTATAGTAGAATTAAGAATAAATTATTCTCTATTTTAACAATCTCAAAAAAATGTAGCATATAAACTCCAAAGACAAGCATATTAGCTTACAAGTAATAAAGATAATTTTGGATGATTCATTTATTAGTAAAGTTTTTATACACTTTAATTTTCATAAAAATTATTCAAATCTATATATATTTTAATTTTGATGTAGCCTAGTATTGTGATTGAAATTTAAGAATGCAAATTAATACTTACCAATAAACTGTACAATAATTTTGAAAGTTGTTATTCTAAATTGAAACAAAAAATTACTAAATTGTAATGAACATATTAAAGGACTAGGAGTTTTCTGTAATTCATCATAAATAAATATACAAAAATTAGAAATGAATTTCTATAATATAGATTATATAAATAAAATATGAATTTCATTATGGATTTGACTATCTCTAAATTGGAGTGTAAAAATGGGATTAAATTTTTAGATATCCTCCTAATAATTTCACATAAATTCTATAGTTATTTTGAATAGTTAAGTTTCATTTATTAAGCACTTTCAAAATTATATTTACTATTACTTTTTTACTTTATAATTTATAAAAAAACCACGAATTATTATGCTTAGACAGTTACTTCAATCCCATTTATTTATTTTTATTTATCATGTTTTGATTCCTTTTCTCCATATGTACATTTTGGATAATGTTTTATTTTTAAAAATAAATTAAATTTGAAATAAAATCAAATTCTTACTTTCATTTTTAGTTTCTTGATAAAAATAGAAAGAATAATTTAATGGGAGATTTGTTTTTTTTTTTTTTTTGGTTGAATTGTTTTGAGATAGAATTATGTTTATAAATTCAGGGATTTAAGATTTCAAAATTAACAAAGCTATATTTTTTGCCCTCCATTTGTCCATCCATATTTAGAATGGATACAACCATACTTTCTATGATTATGTTAGTAATTAAATTATATAATTTTTATTATTAATTTAAAGAATTCAGAATTGATATAAAAAACGACCTTCTTAACCTCCAAATGTGCTAAAAATGAATATATATACAACCGCATCTTTTATGCCAAATACTCAATTACTAGTACAGTTGTTTAGAGTCTATACGCCTGAAGTTTCAATTTTCTTCTATTGAAAATTTACTTTAGAATTACACCAACAAAAGAGAAATTACAGAAAAAATCTCAATATTACAAGAATGGGGAACGATTGATTTCGATTCCCCTTTATTTGTAAGTTTTGGCAGCGGTGGAGTCTTAATTCTGCACACCGTTGACGATCTGATCTCTCTGAAATTTCTTTTCTGGACTCTAGAGAAGACGTAGATCTCTCTCCTTTCTCTAGATTGTTAGGTCTCTGGAAAATCCTCCTCCCTAAAAAGAATCCCCTTTCTGAACTCCACTCCTGTTTTTTTATAGATTGAGGAGCAACCATTCGCTTCAAATCCGACTCAAATTCTCCCTTCGAATTCGGATCAAATTTACGTAATTAATCCCTAAAAATCCAGATCACTTAATCAAAGTACGGGAGCGAGAAAAACTATGGGAGCAATCCGTGGGTAGGACTTGCGGGAGCGCTCCCGTGGGTATGCTCCCGCGGGGCGCTCCTGCGGGTGCGCTCCCGCGGGAGCTCTTTTGTGGGTGGGACCCGCAGGGCACTCCCACGGGTTGGCTCCCGCGGGAGCGCTCCCACCGGTGCGGTCCCGCGGGATCGCTCCCGCGGGTGAGACCTGTGGGGCTCTCCCATTTTTTTTTGTGGTATCTACATAACCCCTCCAAAGTTTTGAAATTTTGTATTGAGTTATAACGAATTTCGAAACACTTTGGACTCTTTAATTTTGGCTCTGTAGTCTTCATTGTGCAGCGTGATTTTATGGTATGCTATGAACCATATTTTGAAATCACTATCTTCCAACTGTTTTGTTGTTAGAGGTATACTGTTGAACCACTCCGATGTATCAGAGATTTCTTCTAGCGAATTTTCTTGATGCAGGTATTGTACTTGTGCGGCCCACTAGACTTTTGCTTGTAGCTTTAATTCAAAAAATTTGTTGTCTGCATGCAAAAATATTTTTGATATTTTGTTTAGAGGCTGAGTGCATGACACACGTGTGATGGATTTGATAGACAGAGGTAATTGTTAACATGTCTCATGGAAGATGAACAGAGATATCACGCTAACGTGCTCATTAGATGACAAGTAGATGTATGATATTAACATGCTCATTAGATGACAAGCAGATGTATGATATTAACATGCTCGTTAGATGACAAGCAGATGTATGATGTTAACGTACTTATTTGAGGACAAGCAGAGGTATAATGTTAACGTGCTCGTTAGATGACAAGCAGAGGTATGATGTTAACGTGCTGACTTGATGACAAGCAGAGGTATCATGTTAACGTGCTTATTAGAATCCTAACCGTTCAGTAACATCTAGTATGATGGATCAGGAAAAGACAAAGGTATCATTAAATATGCCTTAAAGCACAACCTATTCAGAGGATCTGGTCATGATAGGAAAGAGCAGACTAAACAGAGGTGACTATTAACATGTTCAGCTTGGAATTTGACTATCAGAGCTAACTATTAACTTGATAGGAAGATGATTCAAAGGTAATTTTTAACTTAGCAATATTAAAAATAAGTTCATCAGATATTGTAATATTGGACTTGATGAAGTGTGAGTTTCCATTTCTGTCAGAGGTGAAAGCTTAACATGAAAGGAGATTTAATCGAATTTGATCTCATATAATTTTGAACTCTGATGTCAGAGGTATGATTTTAACGTGACAAATATTTTAGAGACTTATTGGTTTTGCCAGAGAAAATTAATGAGAAAAGTTTTACTGTTAGAGGTGAAATCTTAACTTGACAGGGGATTGATCTGATTAGGGTTTTTAGCAAACCCCCAGTTATCAATGGATTTGATTAGCCTTTACCAACTACCGTTTAAGATGGGCTAGCTATGCTATTTCTCTCAGCATGGTGAGTGTCGAGAATTTCGTTTGGACTTGCATGCCAAACTTTTCCTCTTCCCTATGCCTTAGCAGCTTAGGGTGATAATGCATCCTTATAATCGATTAAGAATACTATTTCAATAGATTTGTCATGGAATTTTTAGTAAAGTCCCAGCAATCAACAGGTTTGATTTGCCTTTACCAACTACCGTTTGAGTTGGGTTAGCCATTTTATTCCCCTCAGCATGGTGAGTTGTTTAAGATTTTGTTTGGGCTTAGATGACAAACATTCCTTCTTCCCTTTACTTTAGCAGCTTAGGGTAATTCATATTCTTACTCCCCAGTATGATGGGTTGGCGAGAAACTAGTTCTCTTTCTGCTACCTTGACGGTGTTGGGTGATTCATGCTCTTCCCGTTACTTTGACGAGAAATGTCCAATGCCATGATTCTTACTCCCCAGCATGATGGGGTTGGCGAGAAAAATTTCTGCTACCTTGATTGGCGAGAAATTTATTCTCTTCCCGTTACTTTGACGGTGTTGCGCAACTCATGTTTTTTACCTCCAACATGATAGGGTTGGCGAGAAATTTATTCTCTTCCCGTTGCCTTGAAGGCGTTGGGTAATTCATGCTTTTTACTCCCAGCATGATGGGGTTGACAATAAATTTATTCTTTTCCCGTTGCCTTGATAGCATTAGAAAATTCATACTTTTTATCCCCAGCATAATGGGGTTGGCGAGAAATTTGTTCTCTTCCCATTGCCTTGATGGCGTTGGCAATTCATGCTTTTTACCCCCAGCATAATTGGATTGGCAAGAAATTTATTATCTTCTTGTTGCCTTGATAGCGTCGGGCAATTCATACTTTTACCCCCAGTATGATGGGGTCAGCGAAAAATTTATTCTCTTCCCGTTGCCTTGATGGCGTTGGGCAATTAATACTTTTTACCCCCAGCATGATGGGGTTGGCAAGAAATTTGTTCTCTTTCTGTTGCCTTGATAGCATTGAGCAATTTATAATTTTTACCCCCAGTATGATGGGGTTGGCGAGAAATTTATTCTCTTTCCATTACCTTCATGGCATTGGGCAATTCAAACTTTTTACCCCCAGCATGATGGGATTAGTAAGAAATTTATTCTCTTCCCGTTGCTTTGATGCGTTGGGCATTTTATGCTTTTACCCTATCATGATAGGGTTAGTGAGGATTTCATTTGGACTTACAGGCCAAACGTTTCCTCTATCCATAGTCATGAGACATTGGATCCATTTTCATTTTATGTCCCAAGTTGGGGTTTGAAGCTACACCTCAGCAGTGACAAGCATTTCTTTATTTGCTGTGTTGAAAAGGAGGTCGGATGACTTTATTCCATTAAGAGTAATATTTCTTCAGGAATTTTCCATTGATCAGTATCATTATCCGGTCACCGTGTTGATTGATCAATCGGTATGCTCCATTTGAGTAGACCGTTTCTACTACAAATGAGCCCTTCCACTTTGACTGAAATTTGCCTTTAGTATTATGCATTAGGATCATTGGTCTCCTGACTGCTAGGTCCAAGTCATCTACTTTGAAAGTTCTTTCTTATACTTTCTTGTTGAAGGTGCTCTCGAGATGCGTGCTTGGTACAATTTGATTTGTTACTGAACGTTCAAGATATAAGCTTAGCCCTATATCTGCGGGCTTAGCCACGTATTTTAAGCTGGTAAAGCCTCGCTACTGGGCTAGTATGACTTAGCGTTATACGCGGGGTTGGACTTGTGTGTAGGTTTAGTCTCGCACACTGAATTAGCTTCGCATTTTAGTTGCTGGCATAATTTAGCACTCCACACGGGCATAGCCTCGTGTTTAGATGACTTTACACTGGCTTAGTGTCGATTTGTATGCGGAGCTTGGTTTTGTATGCAATGTTTACTGGACGTGGGTCTCACCTCCTGAGTGGGCCACATGTGACTGGTTACGAGCTCATTGTAAGTCGACAGGTCACCTTCTTCTTCATCTGATATTATGCAAGGCTCTTGGATGGCGTGACACTTTAATTCTCTGACGCAGACCTTGATTTTCCGCTTCTTAAAGCCTATGCGGGACTGGGAGTTAGTTTCACATTTTGGCCGTGAGCATAGCTTTGCGTTTAGATGACTTTACGCTGGCTTGGTATTGTATTGTGTGCAAAGTTTGCTCTGCATTGCATACAAGATTTATTGGTATGGGGTCCACCTCCTATGGTGGCCACATTTGAATGGTCGTTGTAATTCAATTGACCGCCTTCTTATTCTTTGAAGTTTACGCGAGGTTGAGAGTTAGCTTCACATTTTAACCGTGAGTATAACCTTGCGTTTAAATAACTTTACGTTCTGGCTTCATACATATCCCTATTTGACTGTCCATTGAATTCGTCATGTAGTAATAGATTACTCTTTTTTAAATGGGCTACGCAGGGTTGAACCTTACTCTCGCATTTCTGTTCACTTTTGTACTCTGAAAGAGTTCTTTGCGCTGGCTTAACCTTGCGCACTAGTATAACCATGCACGCTGGTTTAGTTTCGAGCTAGCCTCACGTCTGACGATTTTACGCTGGCTTGTTCTCGAATTAACTTCATGCACTAGATGATTTTACATTGGTTTAGCCTCACATTGTACGCAGGCATAGCCTCGTGTTCCTGCTTTGGGTTTAGCTCGCATTATACGCGAGGTTCTCTAGTCGTGGGTCTCACCCCCTGTGTAGAGCCCATTTGGCTGAACAGGGAGTCCATCATAGGGTAAGGCAAAACTGAGTGTTAGCCTTGCGTTCTAATACTTCTAGATGGTTATGTGTCTTGGCTTCGTATTTTGATACTTCTACATTGTGCAAGACTAGAACTTGGCCTTGCATTCTGGATGACTATAGGGAGCTTAGCCTCAACTTTGGATTATGATTTAATCTCGCTTATATGCCGGGTTAGAGTTGTTGTGTTGGCTTAGCCTCGCGCGCTGAGTTGGACTTGTGTGTTGGTTTAGTCTCGCGCACTTAATAAATTTCGCGCTTCACTTGTAGACATAGCTCGCGTCTAGCTGGCTGGACCTCGCATTTTATGTGGGGTTTAGTTTTGCGCTTTGGATGTGGGTCATACCCTCTGTGTGGATCCCATTTAGGTTGCACAAGGCTGAAACTTAGTTTTGCTTTTCACGCATGGGCATAATCTTACATTCTAGATCAATTTACATTGGCTTGGTCGTGACTTAGCCTCGCATCTAGATGACTTTATGCTGGCTTGGTCTTGAATCAGCATCGCGTCTAAAATAACTTTACACTCACTTGGCCTCGCACATTAGCGGAGTTTAGCCTCGCGTTATATGCGGAGTTGAACTTGTGCGCTGGTTTAGCCCCGCGCACTGAGTTAGACTCGTGCACTGGTTTAGCCTCACACTCTGAATTAGTTTCGTGCTTCACTTGCAGGCAGAGCCTTGCGCCGTACGTAGGCTCCGTATGTGGGCATAATCTCACATATGGATGAATTTACGATGGCATAACTTTGGGTTATACACGGGGTTTAGCTCGTGCTCTTTACGCTGGCTTAGCCTTGCTTTGTAAATAACTTGATGTTGGTTTGGCTTCGCTTGTATGCAGGCATAGCCTCGCATTTAAGTTCTTGTTTACAAGTTTTGTGTCTACTTTGACGACTTTGAGTTCTCATTTAGATTTCAGCTCTTGTCCAGACAAGCACCTGCTGAGTCAATGATTGCAACTAGGAGTTCAGGAACAACTGCTCTATGAGTAGTAGGTGTGCCGGATCTTCATCTTCACATTCCTTCTTAGTTTCTGCAACTTGATCTTTCCTGTAGCAATCAGCCCCAGTGTCATGTTTGAAACACACCCAAAAATTTCTCCTGGTATTTGTGCCTAGATGTCACTGAAGAATTTGAAGGAATCCCCACAATGCATTGATTTCCACCTGCATCTGGTTGTCGGCAGCGACAAAGAAGGACTGGCTCTTCTTCGTTTGGATGGTGGAGTTGGATATCATGCACACAGCCCTTTGCACCTTGGTCAGATCACTTCCCAGCACCACCGTTGGTGGCTGGTAGTTGATGCCGTGCTTGAAGCCAGTAGGAGCTTTTGTTTTGATTGTGCAGCTGCTCTATTGACATCCTTTGGCATGATATCACTACGGTACACGTGGCAACATGCCAAGTACTTGCCGTGGTGGGGATCACACTCCTCATTATGGAAGAGGGCTCAAAGGCACTGTTGTAATCTCAACAATAGAGAGCTGCTCATGGTATGCGCTGGTATAGTTGCAGCAATATAAGTTGAAGGCCACCATTGGAGAAAGTGCCTGAAAGTTGATGCTGCGCTTGAAGTCAGTGGGGCACTACTCATCAAACTGAGTGATTTACTTTGCTTAATTGTGGTAACCGCAATCTCAACATCCTTTGACATGTCATCATGGTATATGAGGCGGCACGCCATTACTACTTATGGCTGGGATCACGCTTTGTCATCATGAAAGAAGGCTAAAGGGCACTATTTTGTGCTCATAGCAACAAAGTGCTGCTCATGGTAGGGAGTGTAGGAGGAGAGCTTGAAATGAACCCTTCAGTAAGTAACACGGTTAGTCTGGAACTCGGTGATATCAATATTCAGGACACCACAAAACCTGAGAGAGGCCGTCAGAGATGACATATATTGAGAAATCAGTCTTTTGATATTGGTGTAGGTTGGCCTCTCAATATCAAGAGACCTTCTACATATATCATATATGGCATTAATGTCCAGAAGAATTGCAATCTCAGTGTGCTCTAGAATGGGTAGATAGTGAACTCAAGTTTTAACTTCTTTCCATAGTCAATCAAAAATGTCCTAAGGAAAGAGAGTTGATCCAGTACCTCCACGGGTTAAAGTCCCTCACTGACATTTCATCAAACACCTTGTGGGCATCTCCTAATATCCTGCAATTTGCAAGACGAGTGATCAGGACATTTAATGTGATCAAATTTGAATTCAAAATCTATCGAAAGAGGTTATGGGCATCTCGCCTGCAGCCATAATAGAAATAGGCATTGAGAGGTAGTTCATGGCTGCAAAGGGACTGCAATACTGTGGTTCATATTGAGCTCATGCAAATCAATTAGCATCATTGAGAGGATGGCCTACACTATTCTGCCTCAAGCAAGCACACCATTCATATTGGAGATGGTGATAAAGTTGTTTCTTTCCCTTATAGAATTTTATTGTCTTTATCATTGTCATCATTGGCAGCCTTTCTGGTAAGTGGCATAAAGTTTTGAGTCATTGCTCGCCTTACAGTATTCAGCAACTGGCAGGTGCATGAGTTTTGAGACATTGCTCGATCAGAGCATTTTATTAATGGCTGAAAATACTCCTTGTTCATGACAGAAGGAAAAAAATAACACACCCCTTCAAACATTCTCTTTTTAATAATTTGTAAGCATTGCAAGGAGAGCAAACCTCAGAGATAGAATAGGTCACATAATCAGGATTGTCTGATGGTTGCAGTTCAGTCTAGGAGCTTTCTATGAGCTATTCATATTGCTCGCTTGTAATTTGTTGATTAGCAGGTCAGAATTCTATTTTTTTATTTTATTATTATTATTATTATTATTATTATTATTGGTATTTGCGGGTGCCTCCCCACGCGCAGGAGCGCTGGTGGCACTTTGCGTGTGGGTGGACCTCGATCGAGCTTTTTTTTAAAAAAATATTATTATTTATTATTATTATTACTATTTATTTATTTTTTGTTTTTTTGTTATTTTTTTAATTTTATTTTTACTATTATTTTTTTTTAAATCTTTATTTATTATTTATTATTTTTTTTTAAATTTATATTTTATTATTATTATATTTTATTTCTTTTTTTATTTTTATTTTTTATTTTTTATTTATTTATTATTTTATTTTATTTTCTTTTTTAAATATTTTAAATATTTTTTATTTTTTTATTGTTAAATTTAATTTTTTTTATTTTTTATTTTTTTTGTTCGGCACCCCGCGGGTTGCAACCTGCGACCCGCGGGTGCATGTCACGGTTGCATCCCGCGGGTGAAACCCACGGGTAGCACTCTCATATCGCACTGTTCTATTTTTTTGACAGTTTTGTCAATTTTTTGTGGGCGATCACGCCTCAGTTTTTTTGATAGACGATTATTGTCAATTTTCTTTTTCTTTGTGGGCGATGACGCCTCACTTTTTTTTTGACAGACGATGACGTCTTGTCTTTTATTATGGGCGATGACGCCTCATAATAATTTTTTTTTTACAGGCGATGACGCCTTGTTAATTTTAGTGTGTGATGACGCCTCACTTTTTTTTTTCGGTCGTCACTCGGGATGACACATTACGCCTCACTTTTTTTTTTCAGCCGTCACCCGACAATGATGCTTAGGTTCAAGCCAGAGAAATTTGATGAACGGATTGCGCCGTCGAGACTACCACTGTGGTCGCCAATTTTTGTACGCCCGAAAATTATAATTTTCTTTTATTTGAAATTTACTTTAGAATTACACCAAAAAAAGAGAAATTATAGAAAAAATACTCAAGATTAAAAGAATGGGGAACGATTGATTTTGATTCCCCTTTATTTGTGGGTTCTGACGGCGTTGGAGTCTTGATTTTGCACTCCGTTGACGATCTGATCCTCTGAAACTTCTTTTTTGGACTCTGGAGAAAACGTAGATATCTCTCCTTTCTGTGAGTTTTCTAGTCTTCGAAAAATCCTCCTCCCCCAAAAGAATCTCCTTTTTGAACTCCGCTCCCGTTTTTTATAGATTGAGGAGCAACCGTTCGCTTCAAATCCAGCTCAAATTTTCCCTTCGAATCCGGGTCAAGTTTACGTAATTAATCCCTAAAAATCTTGATCACGTAATCAAAGTACGGGAGCGAGCAAAACTGCAGGAGTAACCCGCGGGTGGGACCTGTGGGAGCACTCCCATGGGTACACTCCCGCGGGAGCTCTCCCACGGGTGGGACCCGCAGGCCCGCTCCTGCAGGAGCGCTCTCGCGGGTGGGACCCGCGGGGCTCTCCCTTTTTTTTTTGGTGGTATCTACAGAGTCTAAAACTTTTTCTATAATAATATCTTAAATGAAAGAGAAATTTTAATATCACCTAATTTTTTGTATAATTTGCAATTAAATAGTTGGGCTGAGTATACAATATGAATTATTAAAAAAAAAGTTTACTGTGAAGAATATTCACTAAATTAAATGGGAAAGAAAGCAGGTATTACAATAGAGTTAAGAATAAATTATTTTATATTTTAACAATGTCAAACAAACGGTAGCGTCCTAAATTCCAGAGACAAACAAATAAACTTCCAAGTAATATAGATAATCTTAGATGCTTCATTTATTAGTAATATTTTTTATATACTGCCATTTTCTAAAAATTAATTCAAAAATATTAATGTTTCAATATTTTAAGTTTGACATAACCTAATATTGTTATTCAAATTTAAGAATGCAAATTAATACTTACCAATAAGTTGTCCAATATTTCTCAAATACCATATTTTCAATTAAAACAAAAAATTACCAAATTATAATTAACACATTCGAGGACCAAGAGTTTTCTATATTTCATCATAAATAAATATTTTACCAATCACAAAAATCTGTAGCATACTAAACTCCAAAGACAAACAAATAAGTTTGCAAGTAATATACATAATCTTGGATGCTTCATTTTTTTGTAATTTTTTTTTATATACATTCATTTTCAAAAATGTAATTCAAATCAATCTATGTTTTAATATTCTAATTTTGATGCAACCTAGTATTGTGATTCAAATTTAAGAATGCAAATTAATACTTACCAATAAATTGTACAATATTTTTGGAACACATTATTTTCAATTGAAACAAAAAATTATCAAATTATAACATTAAAGGACCAGATATACAGAAATTACAAAAGAATTTGTATAATATAAATTATATAGATAAAATACGAATTTCGTTTTGGATTTCACGGATTAAATTTTTAGATATCCCTCTAGTAATTTGACATACATTTCTGTAGTTATTTTGAATAGTTATGTTTTATTAATTAAGCACTTATAAAATTATATTTACTAGTACTTTTATCTTTATAACTTATAAAAAAATCACGAACTGCTATGCTTAGACAATTAAATTAATCCCATTTTTTTTTCATTTATCTCGTTTTGATGTTTTTGTCCATATGTACATTTTCAATAATATCATATTTTTTAAAATAAATTAAATTTGAAATAATCTCAAATTCTTACCTTCAGTTCTAGTTTATAGATAGGAAAAATTTCATGGACGATTTGTTTTTCTTTTTTTTTTGGTTGAAATGTTTTAAAATAGAATGATGTTTATAAATTTAGGAATTTAAAATTTTAAAATTAATAAAGCTATTTCTTTTTTGTCCTCCATTTGTCCATCCCTATTTAGAATGAATGCCCCCATACTTTCTTTATCTCTTTTAGTGAATTAAAATATATTATTTTCATTATTAATTTAAAGAATTCAGAATAGTAATAAAAAAATTATATTTTACCTCTAAGTGTGCTAACAATGGATATGCATAATCTAATCATTCATGCCAAATGCTAAAATGTTAATACAACTATTTAGAATCTAAACTCTATCTATAACAATATCTTAAATGAAAGAGAAATTCTGAATTATAAATTTTTTATTATAATTCATAATTAAATAGTTGGACAGAGTATACAACATAAATTATGAAAAACAATAGTGAAGCATATTCACCAAATTATCTGGGAAAGAAAGCAGGTATTATAGTATATTTAAGAATAATATTTTATATTTTAATAATCTCAAAAAAAAATAGCATACTAAACTCTAAAGACAAACAAATAAGCTTCCAAATTATAAAGATAATCTTGGATTATTCATTTATTATTCAATTTTTTATATACTTTTATTTTCTTAAAATTAAATCAAATCAATCTATGTTTTAATATTTTAATTTTGACGCAATCTAGTATTATGATTCTAATTTAAGAATGCTAATTAATACTTACCAATAAATTGTCCAATATTTTTGAAACACGTTATTTTTAATTGAAAAAAAATTACCAAATTATAATGAACACATTAAAGGACCAAGAGTTTTCTATAATTCATCATAAATAAATATACAAAAATTAGAAAAGAATTTTTATAAGATAAGTTATATAAATAAAATATGAATTTCGTCTGTGGACATGACTATCACTATGTTGGAGTGCAAAATTAGGATTAAATTTTTAGATATCATTCTCGTAATTTCACATACATTGCTATAGTTATTTTGAATAGTTAAGTTTCATTTATTAAGTACTTTCAAAGTTATATTTACTGTTACTTTTTTGTTTCTTACTTTTAAAAAACCACGAATTACTACCCTTAGACAATTATGTCAATCCCATTTGTTTTTTTTTTTTTTTTTTAATTCCTTTTGTCCATATGTACATTTTGGATAGTATCATATAAGTGGGAAACCCGCGCAATGCTTGGGATCCTTCGTAACAAAGTTACAGTAGTTTACATTAATATAAAAATGATGATAATGTGTTAATATATTATAATATCATAAGATAAGTAAAGTTCGTAACAAATGGAATTGCATAATTTTAAACATAATCAACTGGAAAAAAAGATGTATCTAATAAATACACAACATTAATTAAGATTTTGTTTACAAATAGTTTCTTATAAAATTTACAAATAAGAAATAAGCAGTAATATGTATACAAATTAATTTTCAAATAAAAAACACCACTCTGAATCCATGTTAGGCTCATTCAACATCGTGTCTTCCTTTTCCTGAAAAATATACATTTTTGTATGTTATGTTTCATATGTATAATGGATATAATACTTAATTAGTTGTGCTAATCTATTATTCTTACCTCTTGTGAAAATTCTCAAGCTTTTCAATGTCTTCCAGCATTTTGTAACTTGCTTCAGCGTAGTCGACATGATGTATTGAATAGATCACAAATCTATTTTCATGGTCAATCTCGCTTCTCTTTAATTCACTTGATATAAGAAATATAAACGGTTGCCATAAAATGTTCCATATAACTTTTTCTAATATTTCACTTCCACCATCCTAAATAAACACACCCAATGATTATAACCAACAATATGTATGTAATTTCTAAAAGTAAAAAAATAGATATAACTTACTTGCATCCTTAACAATTGATGTCTATCCGCTGTCATTCCCATTAGAAACTCTGCATTCCTATCAAAAATTGTAAACATAGTCTCTCCGCTATAATCTTTTACATTTACTCGTAGTATGTATCTTGAAAGAAAAAATTGTTCAAATGAGTACAATACATATCACGTATTTAAATTCAAAAGTAGGTAAGCGTGAAGCATACCTCAGAAAAGTATTTGGATAATCAATACGACAAATTTCACAATATGGAATGTCATCTCTCCATTGGACCAATTTGTTGCAGTTTGTGCAAGTAGTGTACCACAACGATCTATCGATTCGTAGTTCACTAATTGCAGCCATCACACGATAATACGTATTCTATAAATTAGAGTAAGATAATTTAGGATCACAAACATATGTTTAATACATTTAGGAAATTTTATAATCTAAGCATAAATTACCATCCCCTTTGTATTTCCAGTTTGCATATTAAGCTCTTTCAAGTTGATCTTGGTAGCCGTAAGTAGAATATCTGACTTATCCTCACATGTAATAACTCTTTGGATGATCTACTGAGCTTGCGTATTGTCTCTCATTCTAAAGTTTTAAGCCATTAAATTTTTTTTATTAGATTAAAATGTATATGCTTTAAAATCTATTTAAATGACAATATAAATATATCATTCATACCATCTACATAAATTATCAGATTCTCTAATATTTGGATTGATCTTCAATAAACTGTGTTCTAGCGTCGATATTGCATGTCCTGTTTAATATTCAAATATTAGGTACAATTTTGATATAATATTTTATGTTTCGTTGTTTCGAGATTTATTTTACCTCTATAAGAAGTTGCTTTGACTCCTAATGCTAACAATATGGGACATGTGCTAACATTTTTCTGAAACCAATCTCCTTCAATCTGTGCCAAATTTCCCCATAGAGTGATTGTTGTTGGGATCAAACTGTAACATATACAATGCCCCTGATATTTGAATATACCTTCATAATCTTATAATGAATTAATCAAAGCACGTAAATGTTACCATTGATCATAATATCTCTGCTGAATGTATCTCGGGTGCCTAAAATTTTTTTCTCATGTAGTGGGCCAACGTAGACAACCATGACAATGATATCTGAATAATTATGATAAAATTATTATTTTTTCAAACAATAATTATAAATTAAAATAATAATTAATAAAGCATGCAATGCTTACCGAAGATATATTTGGTTTGATTAAGAAATGATACAACTTTGTTAAGATAAACAAAGTTATACTTATAAATGGGCGTCCTTGATTGTTCTGATGTGTACATTTCCACACTCGATCATACCTTAAGAATTAATCTTAAATCATTTCTTACCAGTCGGTAGTTTTTTTCGTTGTCCCAGACCATAACATTAGAAATTTTATATATCTCTCCTTCGTGCAGCAGATTCTAAAATAACTTTATATCATCATTATATACAAAGGCTTCAATTTCGTCCAGCTACAATGTAAAAAAAATAATTAATAACATATAAAATAAGACATTGTAAAATTATTCCTGACATAATGTATTCATTACCTCTTCGTCCATGAAAACCATTCGCCATAAAGTAGTCTCAATATTGTGTTTCCTGATTATCTGTACATTCAACCTGCGTAGTAATCTGCCTCTAATATTCCAACTCATACCATAGCGATGCAACATTCGAAATGGTGCACATGCGTAACTCTCCATTCTATACATGAAAAAAGATTGTAAAATGTTAACAGAAATTTAAGAATAACCAACACAATGCTGGATCATTTATAAGTTAGAAGTTTTCTCAATAATGTAAATTAAAAGTTGATTAATAATACCTGAATGCTATATTATGCATGCAATATTTTAATTGTCGCAATTCTCTATCATATGTGTCGTAGTCGTCGTCCCTCCATCTATGATCCAGTTTACGCATAATACATTTGTTTCAGATAAAATAGTAAAAGGCGAGAATGTTAAAAATAGATCAAAAAAGTACTCACCTGTAATCAAATAAATGTACATCAAGCCAATTTTCTTCTAAAATCATCTTCTTAACCTAGAATATCAAATATCTTTTGATAAAATTGTAGTTTGAAATAAATGTCATTGCTTTTTTTAATCAATATGGATTTACCTGTCGAACAATAAAAGTTCAAAATACATCTGATGGTACCCTGATGGGCTAATGAAATTTTGGAGAGCTGATAATAAGTGGACGTATTCTCTCATTTGGACCGTTGTAATCAGAAGGATTCCATTGTTGATTGTTGTTTTCATTAATTTCGTAAAATAAACGGACTTTTTTTACATAAAGTAACCTCTCGTCCATCCTGAGTATGGTGAAAAATAGAAATGAGCAAGTAAGTCTTTTAAGTAAAAGACTATAGCGTGATAATATTCATATTATTACCTGCTATCTCAAATTCAATGAATTCTCCACCTCACTGAGAACCTCCTTGTAAACAACTTTTTTTGTGTAACACATTGGATTTCTGTCTTTATCAAGGATAAGAATTTTAAGTCCGTCTCGTGAAGTGGTCCTCGATAACGCTACATACAATTGACCATGAGCAAAAACAGGTCGTGGAAGGTATAAACCTACATTTTGTAATGTTTGCCCTTGACTTTTATTAATGGTCATGCAAAAAGCTAGGCACACAGGAAATTGTGTCCTTCTGAATTCAAGAGGAAAATCAGCATCTGTTGGTGACATTGCAATTCTTGGAATATATGTCGTTTCTCCAATGTTGCTTCCATTGATTATCTTTGCCTTTATAAATTTCTTACCCAATTGCTGAACAACCAATCTTGTTCCATTACAAAGACCTATTGACTGATTAATATTTCTTATTAGGATTATTGGAACTCTAATTTTTAATTCCAAGCAATGTTGCAGTATGCCACTAAAGTGTACAGTTTGCAACAACTCTAACGGTAATGGATAATTTCCATATTGCACGTTGTCTCCATTTCTAATGTCACCAGCAGCATAATATTGTGTACTCTTCCGTGGTATCATAGATAGAATTTTTGTGTTGACCTGGTGAACATCTTCATTTTTAGGCGTTAAAATGCTTCTGGTCTGTAGAAATTCCCAACACTTAAAATTATTGGAAATATCTGGAAATGTATGGTCAATCAAATTCTCAATTGTAGATCCCGGTGTTGTTATAAGTATATCAGGTGGGAGTCTTATCCAATTTTCTTCTATTCCTTTAGGTAAAGAAAAACTCTCAATTGTACCTTCCCCAATTCTAAGTATCCATTCTGCAAAATCTTTTTGCATGTCATCTTGTTGTGATCCCACCTCTCGATTCCGAACCCTCATATTTTTCATCAGTTTTAGGATTTGACAATCTCACCAAATTTTAGATCTTTGCAAAGATGCAGATACAATATGTTCTCTGCCTCCCTTTTTTACAACTGGTAATATTTGTCTGAAGTCACCGCCTAACACCACCGTCTTTCCACCAAACGGTTTACAACTTAATCTTGGCGTTTTAAATTTAAATATATCCTTGAATGTCCGATCAACTGCTTCAAAGGCATGTCTGTGCATCATTGGTGCTTCATCCCAAATTATTAAATATGCAAATTGTATTAATTCAGACAAACTTGATCGTACGTTAATGGCACACACCGAATTATTTTGCAATTGTATTGGTATTTTAAATCTCGAATGTGAAGTACGACCTCCAGGCAATAGCAGTGCCGCTATTCCAGATGATGCCACAGAAAGCACAATCTTACCCTTACTTCTCATCTTAAGTATTAGAGTTTTCCACAGGAAAGTCTTTCCCGTTTCACCACTTCCATAAATAAAAAAGAATCCTCCTGATTCATTTGTTGTTGAGGCTATAATGGTATCAAATATCTTTCTTTGCTCATCATTTAACATTGGATGGATTTGCATAAATTCATGTACTGACATTTCAATATCATCTTCCAACTCTTCAAGGATGAGCCTATTTCCAAATTCGTCATTTACAGTATCCGGCGGTGATGGCATTTGTGGAAAATCTTTAAGTGATGTTCCATTTTTATTCAGAATATTTTCAATTTCCTTAAGTGCCAAACACTGTAGTTGTTTTGGATCTAGATTAGACATTACATGTAGACCTTTCTTTCTTGCTTTTCGTAAAAAATCATCTGATAGGCAATTCCAGTGCTTCTCCCACACATCTCTTGGGTTTGTTACTTCTGAAAACATAAGCATAGTTGCAAACATGTGCAGTAATTGGTAGGCTGTTGCAGTAAATGAAGCCTCATGTAATGCCTCATGCCACTCTTTATCATCAGCTAGCAAACCACGTGCAGCACATGCACTCTTGAATATTTGGTATACAATAGACTCAAACGTTCTCAAATCTTCAAAAGATTTAGCTCCCTTCACTATATTAAGTAGCATCCTTAAATAGTATCTTTCACCAGATGAGGGATGTGCATAGTATAATCTCCCAATAGATACTCCAGTTTTTCTTACTGTCCATATCTTATGTTGTTGATTCCACATCCATTTAGAAGGGAATTCTGCAAAAGTTAATGATCTTGCATCTTCATAACTGCAATTGGTCTCAAACCATTGCAAGAGTTTGGTCTTTCCTATATCAATTCTGTTTATCACTGACTCAATTCCTTCATTGGAATTAAAAATAATGTTTTGTTGGTTAGGCAAATGAAATGATAGACGCTCAACCGATGGAAATTGTCCATGCAATTCGAATCAAAAGATTCTCCAACATGCTTCGATAGATGAGACATATCGACAATCCAAATATTATTTAATTTCATTACACTGTTGAGGATCACCATTCTCCTCAATAACACCTGTTGCTCAATCATTGCCTTTATTAACATATTTGCATAAATAACGGTATACTTTTGTTTGAGCCACCTTCTCCACATTTATGTGAGCACCATGTCGTGAAAGAAGATCTATATTGTAAGGTACAACCCATCTATTGTCAATGATTTGCTCTCCCTTTTTTTATGGTGTTTCCATTGTTTCTTCTTCAGTATTGTACGAAACCATGACAATCAAATGTCGTCTGACTTAAAAATTGCTTCGGATAGTTTTTACTGCATTTTCCATCTACCATGCAAGAAGCATGTGGATTTAATGTACCGCATGGCCCATGGATCATATGCTTGAAAACCAAATCAAACTCAAATGGATTTTGTATTTTGTTTGGAAATTCGGCGCATATGGATCATGGCGCATATGCTTGAAAACCAATATCTTCAGCTGTTTTTGGTTTTTCATCTTGTGATACAGTTATCAGGACATGAACATGTGGTAGACCCCTCTTTTGAAATTCGACAACATGAAATTCTGCAGAATGGAGGGTGTTAGAAACATGGAATTTAAAATATCTGTATTGTTCAATGTTTAAAGTTAATCAATTATGTGTTTTGAAAATGAACCCGCTATAACAATTTTAAAAATGATGTTTCTAAGATCCTTTAGGAATTGTTTCATCCGTATGTGGAAAACACGGGCGACAATGTCAGGCCGATCCTGAACCTTTTGATTTGGAATTGATTTCAACGCATCTGTAATTTCAGGCCAAGTTGGATTGCAAGTGAAAGTGATAAAATAGTCAGGTGGCTCGAGCAATCGGCAAATAGCCATTTCATCTTGATAATTCTGATACATATGTCTTGGTCCTCCATAAAATGACGATGGCAGTATGTATCTCCTACCAATTGCATTTGGATTTGTCTCACCTTCGGTAAGGGCATCTTCTAATCCAGATAGCAAATCTTGCCTGAATTTCTTTTGATTTAACCTCATATACTGAAGACGCTCTGATTCAATTCCAGTGTATACATCTACTGAATATTGTTGAAAGAGTTTTCCACCTTGCAATAGTGTTTTCCCCTCATTATGCCTTTGTTGCATCCTGTATGCATAATATTCTCTTATTGAAATGCAATTTCTTTTATGTGGTATGCTGTTTTGATAAGGAATAGCATTTGACCAACCATCTTCACCATATGGGAAAAGAATAGGGTACTGCAAAGCCATATAACTTGGATGTGTCTCTCTGATTCGCTGAAGCGGTCCATCTCTTGTATGAAGAATAATATCCTGACCATTAGCATCACTTGATCCATCACCAATCATCAATGCGGCAACCTCATTTCCAATTGGACGTACATATTGTCGACCAGCTCCGTTATCTAATAATTTTATCCTCAAACCTACAATTTCATTAGTGGACAACAAATCTCTAGCTGATCTAAATATAGACACATAAGGATTTATATTATCCAGCATGTCTTGCAGCAGTGTCAGTATTAATTGTGTATCTTTTCTGTAGATGTCATCTATTTGTAATCTTCGTAGTCTTTTTTTCATCTCAATTTCCGTGTCTATAATATACAACTGCGCATACATTGGTTGCCTTCCCGGACTGGGTAACAATGAACCAATACGATGATAATTTGCTCCATTGATACGATATGTATATGGCCCACGCCCATCATTATACTGTAGTCAATTTGTCCACCAGTAGATGTGAAAGTAAACATATTATTGAGATTTCTTATCATCTCAATTGTGTTATGAGATGATTGAAAAGAAAAATAACTATGAGACACATTCTGTGTATTTTTTTTTTTTTTTGTACTTGATTTGCTATTTTCTATTATGATGTAGAGTAAGTTATATATTAGGCACGAACTCATAGTCACAATAAATATTTTTGTAAATGAATTTTGAAATCTTGTCTCTTTAAGATTATCATATGAAGGTGCTTTATTAAATTATTATTTTTTGTATATATAGTTGAGTTTCAAATTCCTAATAAATGACTAAATTTGGGATAGATTAAAAATAGTCTAAGATGTAAGTGCAATGTAAATGATTAATATGAACGTCAATTTTTTTTAAACAAAAAAAATAGATCCAGGATCCATTAAAAATCCAAATCTTTTCCGGGCAATCCAAAGTCATCAACTCTCTATCTCTCTTCTGTCCGCTACAGTCATTCCCCATTTATTTTTTTTTCTGCCGCACTAATGCATAAATGATGCATGAATAATATTTATTAGGGAAAGAGTTGAGTTTTTGATAGTAAATTAATTTAATGGTATAGCAGTTAATTCACCTTCTTTTATCGTCTTATATAGTTTTATTAGATTCGATGATTAGGACTTCAGTCAAAGTCCAAGTCTTAGTCGCCGATGTCCGCTACGGGGAAGGATTCTTCGTCGTCGTCAAAATCTAAGTCTCTGATGTCTGATACCGATGAGTCGATGTTGTCGCCAAAGCTGATTAGATTTGACGGTGTATACGAAAAAAATGGCATCCTAATATTTGACGATGATGATATTGCTTTCGACGTCGACACTGATGACATACTGGATAACGTGTCACGCACCTACCCGTTGAAAGTAATGACGACGATGAAGACGACGATATATGGGTCATGGATCGCTGGCCGATGACCGTTGAGGGCTGCCTATGCTTGCAGGTCCGTGACAGCGATGCCTTCGATGCTGCTCATGCAGCAAGGTTTGGTATTTTTTGACATACTCGAGGTAGATATGTACGGGTGTCAACTTTATATGCTTCTTTAGCTTCTAAAAATAAACTTGAAGAACACTGTGTTTTCTCTACATTTGTCGACTCTACA
The DNA here is from genome assembly GCA_036321105.1 of Dracaena cambodiana. Classification (NCBI taxonomy): domain Eukaryota; kingdom Viridiplantae; phylum Streptophyta; class Magnoliopsida; order Asparagales; family Asparagaceae; genus Dracaena; species Dracaena cambodiana. The sequence goes on along the minus strand of JAYEPQ010000009.1, from coordinate 28,811,233 downwards.
TTTGTCGATGGGTTTCTTAAATCCACGGAGAATGATCCTAAAATTTCAGTCTCATTCAGGTAACAAATTCAAAGTTTTTTTTTTAATCTAAAAACATAAATATATGCTTTTGGACTATTAAATCAAAATATACAAAATAATAATAAAATTTTGCAAATATAATTTGGGATAAAATAGTCACAACACACTAACAATACCGTTACAGATTTTAGTCAACTGCAAGTATAATCGTCACCCAATCAAAATGCACCGAAGACTAATTAAAGTTTTTTTTATCCGTTACAAATTTAAAAAAGATGAAGGTCCGCATGTCTTGTCGAAATGCAATGAAGACTAATAAAAAAAAATATCAAAAAAAATTGAGTGATGTTTTTTTATCTGTTACAAATTATCAAAAATATTTGGTTATGTACAATGTTTAGAAATACAAAAAAGATGAAGGTCCGCATGCAATTCAACCATGTTGTCATTTTTTTTTATCTTAATCGGTTTTTTTTTTTCGCCTAGAACTATTGGAATGTGTACAGTTTTTAGAATTTCAAAAAATAGCATAACTTATGGACATCAAAGAAACAAAAACATATTTATGATTATCTACGATTTCAAAGTGACCTCAGTATCCATATTTTGACGGGTCGAATTCTATTTGTCATCATGCAGGGAAAGTAATGCTTCGATGAACTTGAGTTTCTATTACTGTTGTACTATGACATGATTCATGCAAGGAAATATTTTTCTCAATTTCATTTGACAGCAGAGGAAGAAGTATTTGGTTGTGTACATTGTTTAGAACTTCAAAAAAGTCGAAGGTCTGCAAGCAATTCAACCATGCTACATTTTTTCTTTTTAATCTTAATCGGCTTAATTTTCACCTAGAAATATTGGAATGTGTAAAATTTTTATAATTCAAAAAAATAGCCTAACTTAGGGACATTAAAGAATGAAAATCGTATTTGTGATTACCTTTTGATTTCAAAGCGAGCTTGTTATCCGAATGTTGGCGGGTCGAATTCGAGTTGTCGTCCTGCAGGCAAAGATATGCAATGAAGATTCATAAAAAAAAATTATCAAAATTTTTTTAGAGAAATAAAATTATCATAAATTTTTTAGAGAAATAAAATTATCAAAATTTTTTTAGAGAAATAGGGAGCAGACTAAATCAGATCAAATATTTTAAAGATCGAATGAAAACTCATTTTTTATGGAAAAAGATAAAAGGATCAAAGAAATAAGATATAAAAGTTAACCTGTTTTGTCGTTGCAACGACGACTATTTTAAAAATATTTATCAAAAAATTTGGTATAATAAATGCAGAAATTTGAATTCAACTATTTACATGGGTCTTCTGGTTTCTCTCTTTTCTCCAGGTGCTCACAGCATTGGCTTATGCCACTGTGGCTTCTTCAGTAGTAGTCTCTACAACTTTATCAACAACAGCTTACTTAACTCTCAGATCGATCCAACTTTGCTCAATAGTCTGAAACAGAAATGCCCTCCACAACTTCAACATATCAATGATGTGAGCAAAGACAGCAACACCATTCACTCTAGACTATGGTATTCTCCATTTTCTTAAATTATGGTATGTTTCATAGATTAATTTCTTTCATGGGATCCATTTGTTTCTTATGGCTATATGATCATTGCAGATGGAAAAAAACAACAGAATATGGATATGCAGCATAATTCCACATCAAATGATAATCGGCTAGTTTATGCGAGTGGTAGTTGTAAGGCTACTGGGCATGAGCCAGAGGGCAATATTCACTCATTCATGAATAAAAAACAGAGTCTTGAACTACTAACTATTAAGAAGGTAGATCTGAAATTTCTTGAACTACTATATATTAAGAAGGCACATCTGAAATTTATTTTTAAGTTTTTTTCATTTTGAGTGAAGATAGGGTGGTCTGCGTGAAAACTGCAAAGTAACGACATGGCATGAATTGATAATTAATAACCTTGCTGTTAAATTAAAGTTTTCAAAACATTCAAAAACTTGGAAAAGAAAAAAAAAACAGTATTATTTAACTTTTTTTCCTGATTAATTTTTTACCGATTAATTTTTCCTGATTAAATATTTGATAAATGTTATGCTTGTGTTTAATCTAAGCCTCAGTCTATATCCGTATCATATTTCTTTGTTGGGTGCCCTAATATTGTCCTTCGGAATGAAGGATACAGATAAATTCTCTTTTTTGTAGCAAGAAAAATTACAAATAGTCGATATATTTATTTTTTATTGTTATTATCAAATTTTGCTATTGTCCTAGGGACCAAAAAAGGATAGATTGGAAAAAAGACAGATCTTTAGCATGAAAAGGGCAACAACATCAAAGCCCAAGAGAGGGCGATGGCTTATTAAGAATTCCATTTGCCCTCAAAGCAAGAGCTTCAATCATAATCTCTCCACACGATAACAACATTAGAGTATGATATATATTTAGTAAATGAGTGGAATCTTATATAATAAAAAAGTTCTTAATCTATGATTTAACTCAAAAACTATGTAGATGATTGTGATCATGAAAAGTAATCATTTGATAAAAAAGAATGAGAGGGAAAACTATTTATAAATACCTTAATTCATGTAGATCATTCGTTTCTTTTGTAATCGATCAATCCGAATCCCTTCATAAATTTGATGTTGATAAATATCTTTTGTTTTATGGGATTTTGGGGAGGGCATGGGGAAAAAAAATACGTGAATTAGTTCTTTTAGAATATTGATGTAGAACGTGGATATAGTGGGAAGTTGTTGAAGTAGTTATACAAAGAATTTAGTTTTAAAAGAATACTTTTCAAATTTCTAAAATATATCTAAATAAATTTTAATTTTTAAATGATAGAATTTTAGAAAAATTCGGATGAGATAATCCTCAAAAAAACAGTATTATTTAACTTTTTTTTCCTGATTAATTTTTTACCGATTAATTTTTCCTGATTAAATATTTGATAAATGTTATGTTTGTGTTTAATCTAAGCCTCAGTCTGTATCCGTATCATATTTCTTTGTTGGGTGCCCGAATATTGACCGTCGAAATGAAGGATACAGACTGAAGTAAGAATAAATTCTCTTTTTTGTAGCAAGAAAAATTACAAATAGTCTATATATTTATTTTTTATTGTTATTATCAAATTTTGCTATTGTCCAAGGGACCAAAAAAGGATAGATTGGAAAAAAGACAGATCTTTAGCATGAAAAGGGCAACAACATCAAAGCCCAAGAGAGGGCGATGGCTTATTAAGAATTCCATTTGCCCTCAAAGCAAGAGCTTCAATCATAATCTCTCCACACGATAACAACATTAGAGTATGATATATATTTAGTAAATGAGTGGAATCTTATATAATAAAAAAGTTCTTAATCTATGATTTAACTCAAAAACTATGTAGATGATTGTGATCATGAAAAGTAATCATTTGATAAAAAAGAATGAGAGGGAAAACTATTTATAAATACCTTAATTCATGTAGATCATTCGTTTCTTTTGTAATCGATCAATCCGAATCCCTTCATAAATTTGATGTTGATAAATATCTTTTGTTTTATGGAATTTTGGGGAGGGCATGGGAAAAAAAATACGTGAATTAGTTCTTTTAGAATATTGATGCAGAATGTGGATATAGTGGGAAGTTGTTGAAGTAGTTATACAAAGAATTTAGTTTTAAAAGAATACTTTTCAAATTTCTAAAATATATCTAAATAAATTTTAATTTTTAAATGATAGAATTTTAGAAAAATTCGGATGAGATAATCCTCTATTGTCAGTTTTTAGAGTTTTTTTTAAATTATAAATCCATAATTTCTCTCTCTTCTCTGCTTAGTATATAGAGAGATATAGGAGGTTGTTCATATTTTATGTTATTTTAAAAAAAAAAATTAACCTCCAAATACTAAACAAAAATAAAAATAAAAAATAAAGGTTAAAGGCTAGAGCAAACTATTACAAAACCTGCACATTTATAAATTCTTACCGTTACTAATAGTTTATGCATATAATTAGTTTTGATTGAGTATTACCTTGGTACCTTGATCTTTTAATATTATGATTTTTTACTTCATTAAATGCAAATTATCCTACAAATAGAAAATAAAGGTTAAATTAGAAACAGATAACAATAAGTTAAACTTAAAACATTCAAAATACGTTAAACACTCATGAGGAAATTTTGGTCGTCTAAGAGCATGTAGATAGGAGCGCAAGGAAATATAAGGAAGGATAAAAAAGAGACAAATAAGGATAGAGGAAAATTGTTATCATGAAAATAATTCCGGGTATTATATATGAGTTATGCTCCTTTTTTGTTAGGAGGTAGTTATGATTTCATAACCAACTCCACTCCTCTTTATTTTAGGCAACCTTAAAATATTTAGAAAATTTAAAAATTCAACAAAATAAGAAAGCCCAAACATATTTTTCTCCAATTTTTAAATTATCTAATTTTTAAATTGGGCATTTTCTCTTCCCCTTTTGTTTGAAAATATAGAAAGATAGAAAGATATACTCTCATATAATATTCTTTTAAAAAATATCCTTTCCCTAAATATATTTCTTCTATAAGTAATAGCAATCTTCATATGTTTTTATTTCAAGGATATGTGCTTTTAATAGTATTATATCGCGCACACACGAGAGAGTTTTCTATTTAGAAAATAAATTATTAAAATTAAATTAAATTTTGTTGGATCCTTCGTATTTTTGAAGGTTTATGTGTGTGTGTGTGGAGGACCTTGCAACGATAATTTCTTATTCAATTTTGGAATTAAATGTCTTTGGAAATGAATAATTTTGTTTGATTTTTGATGCCTAAATTTTAGTTTCATTTTATATAGCTGATGATTGCTATTTTTAAAACCGTATCAAGAAGAAGTGGTTGGGAAAAAAAAACGTCTACGAGTATTAAAGGACTTTTTTTTTTTTATAATTCTCAAGTATATGAACTACTTATGATTATAATTTTTTTATTTTAAAAAGCTAAAAAAAATTCAAACATTAATAGCCATTTATTATGATCTATTTATGTATTGAAGTTTTTGATATGTTAAAAGTTATTTTCTATACCATATTTATTTTTAATCCTAAAATTAAATCACTTTTACATAGTTTGTGACTCATGAATTTTCTTAAGCAATTTTTTTTTTCCAATAATAAAACCCAAATTAAATGATTCTATCTTATCATGCTTTTCTCTAGCTTTTCTCTAACTGCACACTACTTATTCCGAACTTTAAATAGTATGGAAAATTGAAACAACTTTTATGGCAAACATATTAACTGAATATTTTAATCCAAAAATTCTAAAAATGGTCTCTTTTAATCCTCAAAAATGTAAGGGTCAAAATTGTAATCCACCAAAGTTTTTTGAATAACAAACTTGACGGGAAATTCTATTTACACACTATAATTTACTTTTGATGCCTTGAGTGCTCTATTCACCCAATTTTTTTTCCAAGTTTAATCCTCCTCCTTCTCTCTATCTCCTTATGTCGTCCGACCCTAAATTTTTTGAGTTGGATATTAATTCCCAAGCTTAAAATATGTTGGTCGGGTATTAATACCCAACCAAAAAATCTCTTGGTCAGGTATTAAAACCTGACCAACAGCCGATATCTCCCTCAGAAAAAAATCATAATTAATAATAAATTACAAACAAATACACATAAAAAACTAAGAATAAATTTAAATTGTATCTTAGATTTGTTCACCGACACCAATTGCATGTTGGAATTTTCTATTTGAATAAAAAAACTCAAACTAAAACTTCAAACCCTAATTTTACTTGTTATAGTGAATTCGAAGAATTTAAAATTTCTCCAGATCTTTTTAGGAACATAAATTTTAAAAATTTAAGAGGTTAAAAAATTAAATCAATGGGTTTGTGGGAGATGTATTTTTTTAAAATTAAATTCCACTAAAAAATATTTTTAAAAGTTCTAGAGAAAAAATAGAGGAGGAAGACGATTAGTTGTAGTTATAAATTTTAAAAAGTCTTCATTTGTGATTTAAAAGGGTAACTTAGTCAAAAAAATAAATGGTAAACTTGTAATTATTTATAAGTTTTAAAACTGTGCACGAAGAGTAAATTTCTGTGTGTAAATAGAATTTCCCAAACTTGACTTTGACGTCTATTTCCAACTCTTGACTTTCTCTTCAGTAAGATCCTCTTTTCCTTCTTTATTATTATTTTATTTTAGGAATTTGCCTAGTTAGAGATATGGTTTCTTTTATTTGTCAAGTTAGAGATGTTTTTTTCTTAAAATTTGTTTTGTGGACGAACTATTTGATGATTCTGATATTCAAATTTTTAGAACTACTACTAGGCCAGCTTTATTATTGGCTGAAAGGAAAATTTTATAGGATTGCTATTAAGCTAGTTTTATTATATGACACAAAATGCTAGGATATAAAGGAATATTATTTACAGAAGATAAGTGTAATAAAGATGTGAATACTTTATTGGATGTGTGGCAACACTAGGAGAAATAAAGTGAGAAATGAAAATATTCCTTTTAGGGTAGGTGTAGTATTTATTGAAAAGAAGATGTGAGAAAATCACTTATGATGGTTTGGCCATGTGCAAAATAGACTTACAGATACACCAGTTCGACGAAGAGAGCTTATCAACATACGCCAAGTTAAAACAATAAAGAGAAGACTGAAAAAATATGGATGGAAGTGATAAGAAAAGATATACATTCTAGAGGTTTAAATAATAATATATTTCTCAATGGGAATGAATGGAGGAAGATTATCAGTGTGATCGATCTAGCGTGATTCTCTTTTGGTTCATGTAGCCTACCCCAAGTACTTTGGATAAAAGGCTTAATTGTTATTTTTGTTGTTGATATTCAAATTTCTATGTTTGCTAGGTGTTGGGGTGATGTTTGTTGAAATTAGATTGTACTTTGAATGTTGAAATTTTCAAGTTTGAGTTATGCTGCGTTCAAAGAAATTATAATTCATTGGGACTTTGATAACAATACTTTGAGGATTTGCAAATAAATTTAGAGATAGAAACTTTAAAATTCATTTATTTATATAATGGACATGAGATTTGCAACATGATAGTTTTTATAAATTGATGCATGTCTAATAGTATAGATGCCACTGGAAGAACATACAACATTATATTTACTTATCGTTATTAAAATGAGCAAGTTTCATCCACTTTTTCAAAAAAGATAAATACCAGTAAGTATTCTACCAAGCATTGTGTGAGTTTCGCTCTTGTTAGATTTCTAAGATAAAATTTATGACATTTTTTTTTTACTGAAACCCTTCTGCTGTTGATATGCTAGACCTGATACCTCACCTCAAACCTTCCATGTAATGTTTGACATGGAAAGCGGTAGAATTAGAATTGTATTTATGCAAATAATTTGTACTTTATTTAGTTAACTTTCTAATGAATCCTACAACAGCTCAAACGGATATTGTATGAGGAAGGTATAGTTATTTTTGGACAGACTGTTGTAAGAAACTGAAACATGATAGGTATTTACATGTTTATAATATGCACAATGTGATACATGCTATAATTTCATGATAAATATATATTAAAATATAAAAAATCATAAATATCCAATACTAAACATTTCTAAATATATAACTATGTGTTTGTCGGAAAAATCCAATCTTTCCATTCTAATGAAACTTGATTACTATCACTCAAAAGGAGAAGGAATGAAAACTACAAAAGAGAGGAGAAGAGAGAAAGACTTTCTCCACTTTGTTTAATGTTGGATTCTTCATGCGGCTATGAGGCGAAGAACCTTGTGTCTAGTTGGCAATTCAAAAACCTAATTTTAGAAGATGGTGATGGTCGGTCTCTTTGAGTGGAGAAGAACTTGAGCAAGTAAATAATTTAAGATATTCTCTCAAAGATTAGCAAAAAGGTTCCCTTTTTCTACTATTCTTTATTCCTATTTATAGGCCAAGAGTGTTTGATCACTTTCTTTTTTAGGAAAAGATTGGAAACTGTTTTCTTTTTAGGATGGATTGGAAATTCTCTTTCTTTTGGATTGAATATCCATTTTCCTTTTAGGATAAGAATGAAAATCCCTTTTCTTTTTAGTGAAAAGATTAGGGATCTACTTTACTTTAAGACAAGGTTAGTAATCCCCTTTCATTTTACAAATAAGATTAGAAATCTATTTTCCTTTCAGAATAGGATTTGGGATCACTCTTTAGTGAAAATTTTCGAAATCTAGTCTTAAGTTTGCAACGAGTCTCGAAATACTTTAAACCCTTCATTAACTTCGGCGCCAAGTTGTAACAAACCTAGACTTGAATCACCAGTTGATGGCCAGAGGTGTCAAGTTGACTTTACAGGGGTTAGGAGCATACACTTGAAAGAATCGATAAGTTGTTCAGTGATTGAAGTATAATAACAACCGATTATAGAAAGCTACTAGAGGTAATTATTAACATGATGAATTGGTTTGTCAGAGATAATCATTATCATTACAAATATCTCATGGATGTAGTGTTAGACTTATTTGAAGAGCTCCATATAGCCATCTTATAACACTTTGCCATTCAGAATCTGAATAGCTAAATCATTTCGGCAGTATACTCATGAAGATATTCTAAGCCTCAATACAATTCAGTCATTGCCACATAACACAATAATAATTTAATGGAAATATAAATTTTATTCCATGGATAAAGGTGGATTACAATATATAACAAAAAAAAATAAAGACAGATAAATAACTAAGGATAGAAGAATGCTTTTCGCAGTCTACTAGTTTTGGTACTTCATGTAATGCTCCATGTCTTCAATTTGCTTTATTGGATTTATCTCATTATCTGGGTATACATATTCAGGTCGTCAGATCACGACCAAAATAAAAAGAAGTAATACTAGTATGGAAAGAGAAAGAATAAGAGTAATTACAATAAACATATATGAATAATGTGAGTGACAAAGTGCATATGAATGTAAGTATAGAATATAAATTATTTTATTAATTTTGTACTTGATAATAATTTACTAACCACAATTTATCTTTAGCCTATATATCTACTGTTTTGATCTAAAATGTCATTTATTTTTCATGTTTTGATTATCTCTTATGTGGATGCAGAAAAATAGTCATATGATTATCTGGATCTAACTCAGAGCTGCACAACGGCAACATTAATATTATGATGTGATCTAGTAAATTACCACACACCTATAGTGTATGCAAAAATCAGTTATACAATTTAACAGTATAACCAAAATATAATATGCACATTCAATTAATATCTCCCCTAACCCCATATTGTTTACAGTTATCAAGTTCGTATTAAGTCAGTACGGTACATTTTCAGTCAATTGATTATGATTCAATTCGAGTTCAAGTGTAGTACAAATTCATTATAGTTAAGTAGCATTTAAATTCTAACATGTTATCAAAATTTCATTCACTAATTTTAGGGATATTCTGACTATATATTATAATGATACATGGCTAGATAAGAGTAAGCAAGTGGAAGGTTTTTCGTACACATAAGTTCCTTAAATAGATAACCGCCTTTCTTTAGAACTCTTTTCTAGACACCGTTTTTGTACAATATTACAATTATCATCACAGAAAATTAGTATTCGATTTATTATTTATAATAATTATGTATTCAATTTTATGACATATATTTCATTTGAATAAAACTTGTGAAATTATCAAATTTCACGTAATTAGATAACATTTGATAATATGAACATGTTTAAATTGGGAATTCTAAATAAAAAAAACAGTGCATGAAAGTTGTGTTCGAAAAGGAACTCACTTTAGCCTGAAAATGTGCTAGTTGAATAGGTCTACTTTAAGTTTTTGATGAAAACCAATATCTCTTGATGGATTCTAATGGAGAAGGAGGTGCTCCAGTGAGTGTGCTCTGGTAAGAGGTGCTCTGTGGTTGCCGGTGGGACAGCTCAAGCAAGGTAGTGTGCATCGGGTAGTAGAGAGGGCTTGTGAGATAGCTCCTCCCGTGGTCCATGGTGGTCCGGTGCTTGGCAACATCCTAGTAGGTGATGGGATTGTTGTTGGCGATTGGTGGCACTCTAACAGTAGGCGACATTTTGGCAATCTGCAACACTGTGATGGTCCATGAAGGTAGAGAGAAGAAGTAGAGAGGTGTGGAAGAGAGTCAGGTATTGTAACGAAAGGTTTAGAAGGTATGTTCAAGGAAAACCAATGGAGTTTGAAAGGGTTTAAATAAGTTTTGAGGGAGAGTTTTGGATGTAAGGGAATTTAAACGGAATTAATTGACTATAAATTCTCATTTGAATGGGTAAGACCCATGTGTTTTTTGTGATGAACGGGTATTAAGGTGGATTTAAAAAGAAAATTAATATGCACTACTTGTAATCAAATGACAATTAACGGAGGAGAAATTAAACGTGAGAGGAAAGAGAGATATTATACTAGGAAAGAATTGACTAAATTTATATTTTATAACATGTTGATATCTTGTCTTGTTGGTTTATGAGTAATTTATGTAGGAGTTGGTTTTTGGTTCAAGTCAAGGTTTAAGTATTTTTATTTTTCAAACATAAAAAAATAAGTGAGGATTATGGGCCAATCAGATGGGCTTGGGCTCAGCAAATAACAATAATATCTTTTTTAGAAATAAATTATGGGGTTTAGTGTAAAGCTATTTTATTTATAATAATAATTTGGTAAATCTATTTTGAAATTATATACAACCATATTTATTTATTCAGATATATCATAAATAATCATAAATAAATAAATAATTGATAAATATTTATGTAGGTTTTGGGTCTGATTACTTTTTGTAGTGCGGCTACTACAATTATTGCTTTGTTAGTACTTACCATCTAAGTTAACGACCCTCTAAAAAATTTCATCAACAATTTCATTGGCGACTATCTTCGATTGCTCAACAGCAGTATTTCCATGGTTCTTGGGACAGTAATTCTTTTGAGCTCAAGCACCTCATATTAATCAGTTACTTAGAAAATATCTCGAGGATTGGGGCCTTGATAGAACAGCTCCTCAAAGAGCCCACCTAGATGCTACGGACAAGAAGCTTAAAAATTCTGAATAATTTGGTCAAGCCAATATAACAGCGGTGGTAGAGATAGAAGTGGCTCGATCTTATGCTGACATTCTTCCACGTTAAGAGGAGCTTGGATAAAGAAGGAAGGATTGTCTCATGATGTCGCCGAACTTCAGATTGCCAAGGGATCATTCAAAATGAACTTGAGACAGAATGGCTTGAAATATAGGTAACTCATAACACGATAACCCGTACCCGTGAGACCATCGCTAAGGCTGAGGCCTGTCTGGAAGCTAATGAATTGAAACTGGAGGAGACTACAAAGCGCCAAGAAGATTTAATATATCAGCAAGGACAACTTCAGCAGGAGATGGTTGTCTGCACGATGGCCATAAAGGATGTCTGGGCTTAAGCAAGTCATCAATTAGCTATTAATGAAGATTAAGAAGAAATTCACCACCATGCTTTAACTTTTGTTGAAGTAGCAGGAACTAAAAGAAATGGAGGCTTTGATGAAGGCCTAGAAGAGGCTTGATTGCGATCTAAATCATACACTCTCAAGTGTAAGAAATCGACAAGTAGTATAAGGGTGATAAATCCAAGATCGTTCTCTCAAGGATCGTTAATTTATTGTATTAGACACTTATAAAAGAAATAGATTACGAAAGAAAAATTTTAGATTTTTAATTTACTAAACTAAAATTGATTGATTATTAATTATTTATAGAAAATTGCTAATTAGATAAGTTAACTCTCCCATAGAGTAATTTACTAGATATGCTTATAATTGTTATATTAGTTGCATAGATCACATGTCCTTCCTACAACTGTAAAATATATCTTTGAAGCACAAAAATAAATAAAGTTACAGACTTGATAATTTGGTTATTTCCTTCGACTAATCCTATATGTGTTTTGAGTTAATCTAAACATGATATATGAATAATAAAGATAAACATTCAAAGTCTAAGTATATACCGTACCTAAAAAGTCTATGGTATATCAAAAACTAAGTAACAAATATATCATCAAACTGTATATTAATAAAGACTCGAAAACATATATAAATCCAATCAAGATAATAGGGGGCTAGAAATATCAACTTTACATAAAATAATTAAGTATGATAAGTAAATAAACACATACTAGTAAATTTTATAGGATTTGTTATCTCATCTAAAACAATGCAGAGATTTAGGCACTCATACTTCATACTCATTATAGCCATCAATAAATGAATGAAAAAGATTATTTTATTAATAACTATGAAAGAGTACAAAACTATCTCAAATCTCTTTTTAAGAACTAAAAACAAATATTATTAACTCTATATTATCTGGTCTAATATATCTCCAAAACTCCAAAATACATCGGGTATTTATAGTTACTCAAAAATGCTAACAAGAATTCTATTTAAAAAGAAACTCTCTTTATATCAGAAAATCTTTAAATATTAGTTCAACCATCATGATTGTCCAAAGCCATATCAGAACATATATCAATAACTGCTTTCCGGTAGAGTAAATTTCTTGTTACAATGGCTAGTTGTCGATAGCCAAACTTATCAATTTACCAGTTTGAACTGATATTTGAGATACGCTTGAATTTTTCAATTTCCTTCCGCATAGATCCATGCAAAAAGGCCATAAATACTAGAAAAACAATAAAGTGGAGTGTTTGATCAATAGGAATAATATATAATTAATTTTTTGTATTAATCTCTAAAATTAGATTATGAGTATACAAAATAAACTAAAATTACAACACTTTTCACTTGTAATTACACCCTTAACTTGAGTTTCGCTAGTCCCATAGCAAAATTATCAAATTAAGAAAAAAAACATTCTTAACTAATAGGAGAATAAATCCAAACTCACTTTCGTAGGTATCATGATTATACTTAGTACGTGTAATAAGCCATTTAACCCCTACGTTATCTTAGTGGACGAGCATTGTTTCGTGAGGATTTTTAGTGATGTTACCTACAAACAGCAAGATATTTGGTTCAAGGTAAGAAATAAAATGAAAATAAGGATAAGTGTAAAATAAAGAAACTTAAAAATATTTTTATAATTTTTATTTCTTTTCCATATCAAGTTCAATTAGAGATATGCACATGAATATTCATGAAACTATCAACCTTAACAAATCACTTATAATCTAATATCCATGTATATCTATCTTGATTATTTTAATTAAATTGTAGATATACTTTTACTCTCAATCATCCTCTCCTATTCACTCTTGCGATCGTGAATATGAGACAGTCAAGTTTCAATCTCCAATCAAACTTACTAGGAACCCTACTCAATTCTCCTTTTCTTTACAAACACTTGCCGTTCATGTGAACACATGCTTCCCGAGGCACAAATGTTGACTGCAATCAGAATCGTACAATTTCAAGTGTAGGAGATTGACAAATAGTAAAGAGTAGTAACTCAAGATCATTCTCTCGAGAATCGTTTGTTAATTGTGTGACACTAGAATAAATTATACAACTAAAAAGATTTATTAACCAAACTAAAGTTATAGATAAAAAGTTTGCTTATATTAAAGTTATTGGTCAAATGGATGTAACTCTCCCATATGATAATTTATTGGATATATTCATACTTTTTTTTTTATCTTAGTTGTATAGATCATATAGTCTTCCTGCGAATAGAAAATAATTTAATTAAACACAAAATATATAAAGTTGTGAACTTGATAATTTGAATAATTTCTCTCAGTTAATCCTAAATGAAATTTGAATTTATCTAAGCCTAAAGAGTCTACGGTATATCAAAAACTAAGTAACGAATATATCGTTAAACTATAAAACATCAAAGACTCAAAATCATATCTAAATCCTTTCAGATATAGCATAAAACCAAAAATATTAATTCCACATAAAATAATTAAAATCTATAAGTATATAAGAATACATACCAATAAATATCCTAGGGTTCATTATTCCATCTGATCAATTTAAGAATTTAACCACTCATACTCATCATAACCATAAATAAAGTGAAAAAGAATTCTTTTATTGATTTCTATGAACGCGTATAAAAACTAAACATTGAATCTAAAACTCTCTAATAAATTCTCTCTTCTCTTGTTATATGATATTAAGATCGTAATTACATGACTATTTATAGCTTTTATAAAGCCCTACTAGAAATTCGATTTATAAAGAAATTCTAAATTCTTCTCAAAAACCTCCAGAAAATAGATTGTTGTTGCTCCCTTCGACAGGACCATCGACAACTACTTTTGGAAAAGCTTCTCAGTCATTCATTATTGATAGCAAACGGGTAGCCATCGACAACCAATCCTGATTGTGCATAGTTCTGAACTGATATTTGAGATATATTTCGATACATCGATTTTTTTTGTATATAAAACCTTATAAAAACATGGGATAGCACTAGAAAAACATCATAGTGAGGAATTAGATTTAATAGAAATAAATTTTCATTAATTTCTTATATTAATCAACAAAATTAGATTATACTTGCACAAAATAAACTAAAATAATTATACTTTTCAAGTATAATTACACCCCAACTTGAGTTTTGCTAGTCCCTAGTAAATCCTTAGACTAAAGAAAATAAACTAAAAACCTGATTAAAAAGATAATAAATCCTAACTTACTTTTGTACGAATCACGATTGCACTTAGCACATGCAACGAGCCATTTTACCATTAGGTTATCCTAGTAGACGAGTTTTGTCTCGTGAGGTTTTCCAGTGATGTTACCTACAAACATTAAGAAATGTTTGAGATTAAAAAATAAATAAAAAAATAAGGATATGTGTAAAATAAACAACAACAACAACAACAACTACTAAGCCTTTTATCCCAAGTATTTGGGGTAGGCTATATGAACCAAAAAAAGAATCACGTCGGATCGATCACTTTGATATTCCTTCTCCATTCGTTTCTATCAAGTAAAATCTCCTAATTTAAACCTCTAGACTCCATATCTTTGCGTATCACCTCCATCCATGTTTTCTTCGGTCTTCCCTTCGTTCTTTTAACTTGTCCTACATTGATAAACTCCCCTCTTCGAACTGGTGCACTTGTCGACCTGCGTTGCACATGACCAAACCATCATAAGCGATTTTCTCACATCTTCTCATCGATGGGAGCTACACCTACCTTAGCACGAATATCTTCATTTCTCACTCTATCTCTCCTAGTGTTGCCGCACATCCAACGGAGCATGTGTATCTCTGCTACACTTATCTTCTGTGAATGACGTTTCTTTATAGCCCAACATTCCGTGACATATAATATAGTTGGCCTAATAGCAGTCATATAAAATTTTCCTTTCAATCTTAACGGAATGTTACGGTCGCATAAAAATCCCGTTGCCCTTCTCCATTTCAACCAGCCAGCTTGTATCTTACGGTTAATATTATTATCGATCTCTCCATCATTCTAAATAATAGAACTCAAATATCTAAACTGACTGCTCATTTGTATTTCTTGCCTATCTAGTTTTACAACATTATAGTTTATGGTTCGTCGTTTACTAAATTTACACTCTATATACTCTGTTTTAGACCTACTCAATCTAAAACCTCTAGATTCTAATGTATGCATCCATAATTCTAATTTGGCATTTACCCCTTCTCTTGTCTCATCAACTAAGACAATATCATCAGCAAATAGCATACACCAAGGAATCTCATCCTGAATGGTTTTAGTAAGCTCATCCATCACTATAGCAAATAAGAATGGGCTCAATGCAGATCCTTGATGTAATCCAATTGTGATAGAAAAATTACTAGTTAAACCACCACATGTTCTGACATTGGCCACTATTTCATCATACATGTCCTTAATTATGTCGATATACTTGATGTGAACTCTTTTCTTCATCAGTGTCCACCAAAGTATCTCTCGTGGAACTTTATCATAGGCTTTCTCTAAGTCAATAAATACCATATGCAAATCTCTATTTTTCTCTCGGAATCGCTTTATAAGTTGACGAAGTAAATGAATAGCTTCTGTCATCGATTGTTCCGGCATAAATCCAAACTGGTTCTCCGATATTTTAACAGTTTGTTGCAATCTATGTTCAATTACCCTTTCCCAAAGTTTCATAGTATGACACATGAGTTTTATTCTCCGATAATTAGAACAACTCTGAATGTCGCCCTTATTCTTATACAGAAGTATTAGGGTACTCTTCCTCCATTCATTTGGTATTTTCTTAGTTTGCTAAATCTTATTAAAAAGATCTGTTAGCCACCTTACACCAATCCCTCCTAAGTATCTCCATACCTCTATAGGAATCTCATCTGGACCAACAGCTTTTCTTGATTTCATCCTCTTCAAAACCTCTTTTACTTCAGACTCTTTAATTCTGCGCATAAAACTACGATTCATATTCTCACATTGAATTTTAAAATCTCCCAAATCTTGAGTAAAACTACCATTATATAATCTATCAAAATAATTTTTCCATCTTTCTTTAATCTTTTCGTCTCGAACTAGAATCGTTTGATCCTCATGTTTAATACACTTTACAGTACATAAGTCTTTAGACTTTCTCTCTCTTATTCGAGGAATTCTATATATATCATTTTCTGCCTCTTTATTATCTAGCTTCTCGTACACTTGTTTATATAATTTAGTTTTTGTATCTCGAACAGCTTTCTTAGGCTCTTTCTTTACTAGTTTATACTTCTCAAAACTTATTTCATTATTATTATTATTTTTCTTCAAATCTCTATAAAGGTCTCACTTGATCTTAATAGCATTTTTTGACCTCTTCATTCCACCATGATGTATCCTTGCATGGTGGAGCACCGCCCCTCGACTCACCGAATATATCTTTAGCTATCCTTTTAATGCAGCTAGCCATTTTGTTCCATGTTATATTAGAATCATCATGGTCCCTCCAATCTGCTTCTTGTACTACTCTATCTACAAAAACTTTTTGATTACCTTCTAATCGCCACCACTTAATCTTAGGATCTAATTACACTTAATTTTTTTAAGTTTCTGTCTAATCTGAATGTCTAAAATTAAGAGTCTATGTTGGGTAACTACACTCTCACCTTGCACTACCTTGTAATCGATACTACTAGCTCTATCTACCCTCCTAGTTAAAAAGAAATCTATTTGGTTTGCATTCGATCCACTTTTAAAAGTAACTAAGTGAGAAACTTTTTTTTAAACCAAGTATTCGCTAAAATTAAATCATAAGACAAAGTAAAATCTAGAATTGAGTTACCTGCTTCATTTCTTTCTCCAAAACCAAATCCTTCATGTACACTATCAAACCCATTACGACTAGTTCCTACATGCCCATTGAGATCACCACCAATAAATAGTTTTTCTCTAGCGGGTATTCCTTCTACTATCTCATCTAGATCATCCCAAAATTGATATTTACTGGATTCATCAAGTCCTACTTGTGGTGCATAGGCGCTAATGACATTAAAAATCTCTCCATCTAAAATAAGTTTAACTAATAAAATTCTATCACCCTTCCTCCTAACCTCCACTATATCCCCAAGTAATTGCTTATCTATGATCACACCTACCCCATTACGGTTTCTATCTCTACCCGTATACCAAACTTTATAACCACAAGGCTCTATGACTTTAGATTTCTCACCTACCCACTTAGTTTTCTGCACGCACAAAATATTAACCTTCCTTCTAATCATAGCATCAACTAACTCTGCTAATCTACTTGTAAGGGAATCTATATTCCATGATGTTATGAGCTAACTTCTTTACTCCCACCTGCTCATTAAGATCTGGGAACGCTCTTATATTTGTATGTAGATTAAAGTTTCTATCTTATTACGGTATCTTTACCGCTCATTACGGTTTCTATCTTATATTTTATATGTGTAAAATAAAGAAAATGAAAAATATTCATATCCTATTAACTATCTGTACTATTATTATACTTAATACTTTTTTTGGTTTTCACTTCTTTTTTCATATCAAGCTTAATTAGAGATACACAGATATTTATGAAAATATCAATCCTAATTAATCACTTATAATTTAATACTCTTATGAATCCATCATGATCATTTAAATTGTATCGTAGATATACTTTTACTTTCAATTGTACTCTTCTATAAACTCTTGTGAGCGTGTAAATAAGTCTTGTCAAGTTTCAAAACCCGATCAAACTTATAAGAACCCTTTTCATCGATATATATATATATATATATTCTTATCTTATTTATTTATTTGTTTATAAACACTTGCTTTTCAATTGAACATTCATACTTACTAAGGCACAAATACCTAGTTACTTGGCTCATGATTATAATAAAAGTCCATAAGTATCGTTCGTGTGAATATGCATGCTTACCGAGGCGCACAAACCCAACTATTTAATGCTTACTTTTTCTTATTATATATACTATATATTTTTTTCCAAAGTATATTGCCTTAATATCAGACTCACTTCTTTTCTTTTTCTTTTTTCTATTTATTTTTATTTTTTTAACGTACATGATAGGCTTTCCTTTTAAGTATTCTCCTTGTTATTAACTTTACATGACTTATTGTGCAAGTGTGTAAAGTGCATACTCGATTTTAATCTTAAGTATCCCTATATCTTATTATTGGATTTAAAATCTCAATTAAGGTTACACATAAATTATTATCATATAAACATCAGTATTAAGATATCAATTTCATAAATATGCAAAGTAAAATACTTTTAATCTTTCTTTTTTACTTTCAAGAAATGAAATTTTTTTATGCTCATCCCATCATCTTCATCAGGATAAAGAAAATTCACTCTTTGAGGTAGTCGGTATTAAGTACGCCTCTGATGAAGAACTTTTTGTCACTTACGTCTTTTGTAACCGGTAGAACCCTGTTGTTACCTCGCTTGTCCCATCGTCTTCATCGGGAGAAACATAGGCGCCCTCACTAGCCATTCATCTGAATACTTTGGTGAGAAGCCGATACTAATGTTATTGACGGTACTCGGTTCAGGCTTGCCGTTCTTTAATTATGCTCATTCTCGCAGTGAAGGCATCCGTCATCTTTATGATTGACTCGTTTATAGTGTGGAGTGTTACTTCAGCTGGTCGAGCTACTGCATGCATTGCATCTCCTTATTCTTTCCATTATTCAGCACGTTCCTAATCTTATTCTTCATGACCGGCAGGTGGGGCAGCAGCATGTTGTTGCTCGTGTTGCACTTGTTGTTCCTGCTGGGCCTGTCGGGTGCTCATGCTTCTTCACATGGTTGTACCGTAAATGGTCATATGGGAGGTTCAAATGTATCATATCGTGATAGATGGACTCCATAATTCATGCAAATCTTTATAATAAGAGATGACAAAACTAAGTGAGGCTTCACCAATCTCGAATGCTGAATACACTCTTTGACTTGATCGTACATTGAACTATCGCGGAATACATAATGGATGCAACAATGAATGCATGCCTTTCCAAAATCATATTTAATAGTATTACATCCCTTGAATATAGTTCTATTGTTGTGGAGGACAGTAATATGTTATATTTAATAAAATCACTTATCAAAATATACTCCCTTATGAAGTAGTCAACCTTTTAAAAACTCTCATTGAATGCAACATCAGTAAGATTTTCGCAGAGCTCTTTGAACCGGCAAGAACTGTTTGGTATGTTATTCACTCTTTCTACAAAGGATGGGTGTTGGTCAGGCACATCAGGTACAGGAATCACCCTTGAGATTTCTTGCCTAGTTAACAGTATCTCCCTGCCCCTGGTAATGGAATATCCCTGTTGGTCAATTGTTGGTTGCAAGTTAGCATAAAACTCATTATATGCCGGTGCATATATATGTCGTGTGTATACTTCTAACTTTAAAGCTTGCATTTGTGCTCTGAAAGCCAAATTTTTATTTATTTTAGAGTAGTCGACTGTACGTTCGGGCCAAAGTTTGAAATAATCATACTTCTCCAAGATTTTCTTTTTTGCCTTCATGGGTCTTGCTCTTTGTGGAGAAGATGGACTAAAGGATTTCACTTTTAGTCTCTAAGAAACTGTCTGTTTCTTTGGTCCTATTCTGCAAAAAATTACCAAAAGAAAACAACTTATTAAAACTATTATCATGCTTTTTCTTTGTTTTCTTACAAAATTATGCATGAATTTCTTTCATAATTATTCCATTATTTAATTTTTTTTCTTTGGTTAATTTCTTTAATTCTCCTTTTCTTCTTCTTTTTTCTACCCTTTTCCCTCTTTAATTTTTTTTAATTAGTCACATAATGACCTATTTTCCAAATCTTCCTTCAAAAATTATCAAGCTCCACCTTAATGTAGCAATTATGGCATGAATTTGATATATTATAATTATACAAACAATCCATGAAATATGATGCTAAAAATTTTAGATTTTTTACTTCTTCTACCTTTTTTAGCATATCATGATAATAAATCCATAGAATTGTCAAAAATCACCATATCTTTCCTTAACTCTACTAAATCTACTACAAAGTAAGGATCTAACTTTGATTTACTCAAATTCACCCATATAAATTGTAGATTTAGGTTTTGAGACAAAAATATATTTTTTAGAGAGAACAAATCACGAAAAAAAATCAAATAGGAGAGAACTTACTTGCTTGAAGATTGATGAAATTTCAAACTAAATTCTGTGGGGAGTTTTGGCTGTCGAAAGGAGGAATTTTGGGCGTGGGTGCTATTGAAAGAAGATAGGGTTTAGGTTGAGAAGAAAAAGAAACTCAAAAATCTATTTATAGATGTGCCTCTCTGTTGATAGCTACCGACAGCTGTTTTGACAGCAGTTTCGATAGCCGCTCTCGTTCATGTAAAATTTTGCCTTTACAGGAGCCACTGTCGATAGCAGTTTTGACAGCCGCTTCGACACCGATTCTCTGTTGAGAACTGCGACAAGCTAAATATTTTTGTTTTATTTTTTTCTTTTTTTAGTTAGTTGTTGTTAGTTCCTAAACTAAACTTATTTGTAATATCTAGTTGTTAGTTCCTAATTCTAAAATTAATTTTAAAGTAAAAGTTAGTTCCTAACTCTAAAGTTAATATCAATTAAAGTATTTGTTGTTTATTTTTGAATTTTTTTGAAGAAAAGAAAAGAAAGAAAAGAAAATTTTGAAAATCTTTGAAATTATCATAAGTATCAAAACTAAGTTATCTTAATAAGCCATCCCCCAACTTAAAATGCACATTGTCCATAATGAATTGATTTATCCATTTAATTAATTACGAAGAAGTAGAAAATAGGAGAGAAGAGCGTAGAAATTACCTCGGTCAAGTACTCATGATGTAACAATCTGCAAAACAAAATTGTTTTCTTTGAAGCAAGTGGTGGGTATTCCCCCCGTGTTCCATTAATGAAAACTTAACAGAATTTAAAGCAAGTTCATAGACCGAAGTTGGTCCTCAATACAACATTAGTGTTTAGTACAACAACAACAATAAATAAGCTAGAATAAAGTATAATGTAAGGAGATTCTCATTCTCTCTAGGTGGCAAGCTACTCCAAGGCTCTACTCCTCTCTAGTAAGTGCATCATCGCTTTCTTCTACAGCTGGTCTTGCATACTGTGGTGATGATCTTCTCTATTGTGTGGTTCTAAAGCGGCACTTTGTCTGCACTCTGGCAACTTATTCTGCTAGGTATCCTGTCCTGGAGATGGCGTCAAAATAAATATATCCAATGCAAGAATACATCGTGTGTGTGGTGTTATTGAATATACGATTATTTCTCTCACGCCATATATTCCAACAAATCGAGACCACTAATATGGATTTTAATTAGAGGCTGAGTCATTGATGCTAGCCCTCTTCCATATATTGTCGTGTTCACTATCATCGAGCGTCAGTCTGAATCGACCCCCACATTATCTCCATATATTCTTGGTGAATTCACAATCTAGGAACAGATGTTTTGTCTCTTCACCTGTTTTTTGGCACAACACACATATGTTTGGACCATACCATTCTCTACGCTGGAGTTTTGGCCAAGTGAGAATTGTATTCTTTTGTATCAACCACATGAAGATCCTCACCTTCAAGGGGTAATTCTCATTCCAATCCACTTCACATTTAGCATTCTACACCCTCCATCTATGAAATGGTTGTATGTTGATGAAACTGAGAATTGGCTCCCTCTACCCCACCTCCAGACCAGCCTATCCTGGTTACCTCTTGTCAAGACGGTATTTCCAAGGAGATCTTTAATTGCTCTAGACTCTGTGCCAACTACTATAGAGTAGGATCTATTCATTCTGAAACATCATGAGTTGCGCTTCCAGCATTCTGCCACCGTTACCTCTTTATCCGATACCGCTTCGAAGCAGTTTGGGAATAATATACTCAGCGAAATGTCCATGGCCCACCAGTCCCTCCAAAAAGAAATAGTTTCTCCATTTCCTGGTTCAAAAGTGATGCTAGATAGAAACCGTGCCTTTGCCTAGAGTACTCCTTTCTAGAATGCTGACATCTGTGATTTATTTCTCAATCTGAATCTTCATGTGCCCTTATTTGGGCCATACTTGGTGAGAAGCAAAAGCTGCAGCGTTCTCTCAGGATGGGATATTAGATTCCACCACCATTTGATAAGTAGTGTCTCATTAAATATCTCTAAATTTAATATGCCCAGGCCACCCTCCTCCTTAGGTCTGCATACCTGACCCCATCAGACCAAGTGATATTTTCGGTTGTCCGAATTTGGCCCTCCCCATAAGAAGTTCCTTCGTATACTATCGATTCTCTCCCTGACCCATATAGGTAGGCAGAAGATGGACATTAAGTATAGCAGTGTTGAAGAGAGGACCGAGTTTATTAGGACCACTTTTTTTCCCTATCAACAAATATCTATTTTGCCATCCATCCAATCTCTTTTCCAATTTGTCTATAATCTCCCTCCAATCTCCCCTCTTTGGTCTATCTGGCCTCAATGGCGCCCCTAGGTATTTGATAGGGAAGCTGCCTTGATGACATCTAAAGATGTTCCGTATCATGGAGAATGTGAAATTCTTCTGACCCAGATTGATAATTATGGTCTTTCTAAGATTTATTCTTAACCCAGACCATGCTTCAAATCAATACAGGATCCATTTCAGAATAATGCCTTGTTTGATGTCAGTATTGCCAAATATCAGGGTATCATCAGCATATTGCAAGTTTATCAACTTGACCGACTTTGATCCATTGAGCCCTTCCAGCAATACTGTTTCCTTGAACTTTGAGATCATTCTACTTAATCCGTTAGCAACCAGGATGAACAATAAAGGGGAAAGGGGGTCCCCTTGTTT
The DNA here is from genome assembly GCA_036321105.1 of Dracaena cambodiana. Lineage (NCBI taxonomy): Eukaryota > Viridiplantae > Streptophyta > Magnoliopsida > Asparagales > Asparagaceae > Dracaena > Dracaena cambodiana. The sequence continues at coordinate 28,787,955 of JAYEPQ010000009.1, read as the reverse complement.
TAGTCCGCGCCTACGCACTAATTCTTTACTCCTAGCACCGTTCATTAGAATGTGACATTTTGCTGATGTCAGCCAGATTGTTATCCATTCAATCCAACGGGTACCAAAACCCTTGTGCTCCAACACTTCTAACAGACAATTCCAGTCTATAGTATCATATGCCTTCTCTGCAAAACAAAATTGTTAGTACATAATTTACAATAATAATGCATAGTGTCTTCATTTAGCGTGTATCAATGAGATCTTGAAGGATCCACTAAATCGTGAGATTCCTCCAAGTGCCTTGGAAATTCCAAGTAGTGTTTCAATTATTTCTCATTTACTTTGAACATATGACCATTATTTGGATTTTCAATATCGATTGTGCCATGTGGATGCACACTTTTAACTATGAACGGTCTTGTCCACCGTAAATACAATTTTTCTGGAAATAAATGAAGGCATGAATCGTACAATAGTAATTTGTCAGAAAGATGAAAAACACAGCCTATAATGGGCTGATCATGCCATATTCTCATTTTTCCATTGAAATACATGAATTTTCATATGCATCACATTTTATCTCTTCCAACTCATTTATTTATAACTTGCATGATGGGCTGGCATAATTAAATTGAAGATTTACTGATTAAATTGCCTAGTATGCCTTATTTTCTATTTCTATGGGCAAATGACAAGATTTTCCATAGACTAATCTATAAGAAGATATGCCTAAGGGTGTTCTATATGCTATATTGTTAGCCCTTTAAGCTTTGGTCAGTCAAAACAACCAATCTTTGCAAGACGGGTTAACCATTTTCTCAAGTATTTATTTGATTTTCCTATTAGCTAGCTCAACTTGTCTAATTGACTATGGGTGATATGGTGTAGAAATCTTGTGCGTGATATGATATTTCTTCATTAAATCTTCAAAGGCCTTGTTACAGAAGTGTAAGCCCCCATCGCTTATTATCGCTTTAAGAATTCCAAATCTGGATAATATGTGTTCCTTTACAAATTTAATAATAGTTTGTTGATCATTATTTCTACATGCCGCAATTTCTACTCATTTAGAGATATAATTGACTGATACGAGGATATATCCGTTAGAAATAGGGAACGGTCCCATGAAGTCAATGTCCCAATAATCAAATATCTCAATTATAAGTATGGGTATTAGAGGCATATCATTCTTTTTTGGTTAACACTCCTAGTTTTTGATAAGACTCATTTTTTTTTACAAAATTCATATGCGTCTCTAAACATGGTAGGCCAATAAAAACCACACTAGAGTACTTTGGTTACCGTATTTTTAGACTCACATGTTTCTGTACGAAAGAAAGCAATGATGCTCTGAATCTCATCATTGGGCTCACAACGCCTAATGATTTGATCTGAGCAATATTTAAATAAGTAAGGGTTATCGAAAAAGAAACAACGTACCTCGTAAAAGAATCTTCATTTGTCTTATACACTCCAATGATTCGGCATTTCTCTTGGTAGCTTATTATTTTCGAAAGTAGTCTAGAGCGGTGGTCTGCAACCATGCTCTCTGCTCCCTTTTTATCTTTGATTTCAAGATCAAATTTTTGGAGCAACAAGATCCATCGAATAAACCGTGGCTTTGCATCTTTTTTAATAAAAGATATTTGAGCACTAAATGATCTATAAAAATAACTACATGTGAGCCCAAAATACATGAACGAAATTTATCAAAAGAAAAAACTACAGCTAGAAGCTCTTTCTTTGTTCTAGTTTAATTTGTCTAAGCATTATTGAGAGTCTTGCTAGTGTAGTATACCACGTAGAGCTTTTAATCTCTTTGTTGCCCTAGTACAGCTCCAATTGCATATCACTTGCATTGCACGATTTTCGAATGGAAGTGTCCAATCTGGAGGTTGCATTATTGACGTGATGATGAGCATCTCCTTGAGGGTTTCAAAAGCTATCTGGCATGCCTGTATCCATTCAAACTACACATCTTGTGTAAGAAGGTGAAAAAGGGTTCTAGTAATAGTACTAAATCCTTTATAAATCTTCTATAGATTGCAACATAAAATAGCATTAACTTCATGAAATTCGTCAAAAATCATCATAACTTTGCTAAACTATCCCTAATCTACCAAGAAGTGGAGATCTAATTTTGATTTGCTCAAATTCGTCCATATAAATTGTAGATCTAAGTTTTTGAGGCAAAAATCTACTTTTTACTTAGAACAAATCAACTAGAAATCAAAGAGGAGGGAGCTTACCCTATTGGGGATTGATAAAAATTCGAATAGAATTGAGCGGGAATAGCCTTGGCTATCGAAAAGAAGAATTTTTGGGCATGGGTGCTGTTGAAAGAAACTAGGGTTTTTGTTTGTGGAAAAAAAGAACTCTAAAATCTATTTATAACTGCCCCTCTCTGCTGATGGCTGTAGATAGCCGTTTCGACAGCGGCTTCGACGACCGCTCTTGTAAAGGCAAAATTTTGCCTTTATAAGAGCCACTTCAACATCCATTCTTTGTTGAGAACTGTGTCAAGCCAAATATTTTTATTTTATTTTTCTTTTTTTGTTATTTACTGTTAGTCCCTAAACTAAGGTTATTCCTAATACCTAGTTGTTAGTTTCTAATTTTAAAATTAATTTTAAACTAAAAGTTAGTTCCTATCTCTAAAGTTGGTATCAATTAAAGATTTTTTTTGTTTTTGAATTTTTTTAAAAAGAAAAAGAAAAGAAAGAAAAGAAAGTTTTAAAAATCATTGAAATCATCGTAAAATCAAAACTAAGTTATTTAATAAGCCATCTCCCCCAAGTTAAAATACACATCGTCCTCAATAAATCGATATATCCATTTCATTAATCAAGAACAAGTAAAAATTTAAGAGAGAAGGTTTTCATTATCAATTGCACCGTGTGCATACACAGTTTTAACTATGAACGGTCCTATCCACTGTCTTTTACGGAAATAGATAAGGGCATGAATCATATAAAAGCTCTTTGTTAGAAGGATGAAAAACATGGCGTGTGATACGATGATCGTGCCATATTTTTATTTTCTCCTTAGAAATGCATGAATTATTGTATGTATCATGTCTTATCTCTTCTAACTCATCTATTTGTAGCTTTCATAATGGGCCAACTGAATTGAGATCAAGATTTACTGATTTAATTGCCAAATATGCTTTATGCTCTATCTCTATAGGCAAATAACAAGCTTTTTCATAGGCTAATTTATATGGAGACATACCTAAGGTTGTTTTATATACTGTACGGTATGCTCATAACGGTATGCTCATAAAGCATCGGTCAATCGAAATGACCAATTTTTGTTAGACGGATTAGTCGTTTTCTCAAGTATTTTCTTGTTTTCCCTATTAGTTAGCTCAACTTGTCCATTTGACTATGGGTGATATGGTGTAGAAACCTTGTGTGTGATATGATATTTCCTCATTAAATTTTCAAAGGTTTTGTTACAGAAATGTAAGCCCTCATTGCTTATTATCGCTTTAGGAATTCCAAATGGACAATATGTGTTCGTTTAAAAATTTAATAATTATTTCTACATGCTATAACTTCTATCCATTTAGAAACTAACCGACTGATACGAGAATATGAGCATATCCGTTAGAAATAGGGAACAGTCCTATGAATTCAATGCCCCAACAATTGAATATCTCAATTGTAAGTATGGATATAAGAGGCATATCATTCTTCCTAGTTAACACTCTTAGTTTTTTTGACAAAACTCGCATCTTTACAAAATTCATATGCATCTCAAAACATGGTAGGCCAATAAAAACCACATTGAAGTATTTTGGCTACCGTCTTTTTAGACAAAAAGTCACCACAACATGCTTTTGTGTGACAAAAAGTAATGATACTTTGAATCTCATCATCATGCCTAATGATTTGATCTGAGAAATATTTAAATAAGAGCCGTCAAAAGAGAAATGTTGTACCTCGTATAAAAATCGTCATTTGTCTTATGCACTCTAATGATTCGGCATTTCTCATGTAACACGAAAATTGATAATTCAACATATTTGGGAGTTATTGTGATTTAAAATAGCTGCTCATCAGGAAACGAGTCCCTAATTGGTAGCTTATCATTTTCAAAAGTTAGACTAGTGAGGTGGTCTAACAACTATATTCTTTACTTTCTTTTCTATCTTTGATTTCAAGATCAAATTCTTGGAGCGACAATATCCATTGAATCAGTGTGTCTTTGCATCTTTCTTTGACAAAAGATATTTGAGCGCTGAATGAGCTGTAAAAATAACTACATGGCAAGCCCAAAATATATGAATGAAATTAATTAAGAGCAAAAAACTACAGTTAGAAGCTCTTTCTCTGTAGTAGCATAATTTGTCTGAGTATCAGTGAAAGTCTTGCTAGCATAATAGACCACGTAGGGTTTTTTATCTCTTCGTTGCCCTAGTACAATTCCGATTGCATAATCGCTTGCATCACACATGATTTCGAATGGAAGTGTCTAATCTATAGGTTGCATTATTGGTGTGGTGATGAACATCTTCTTAAGGGTTTCAAAATCTTTTTGCCATGCATGTATCCATTCAAGCTGCACATCTAGTGAAGGTAGGAAAGGGGTCTAGCAATAGTACTAAAATCTTTTATAAACCTTCTATAAAAACCTGCTTGTCCTAGGAATGAACATATGTCACTCACGGTTTTATGTATTGATATTTTGGAAATAGACTTAACCTTAGCCTTATCTACTTCTATCCTTTTAGATAAAACTATGTGGCCCAACACAATATCGTTTGTCTTCATGGCATTTTTCCTAATTTAGAAGTAGATTTTTCTATTGACATTTTTCAAGCAAAGATCCTGAATTATTCAAATAAGATTCGAAATTATTTCCAAATATAAAGAAATCATCCATAAATACCTCAACATAATCATTCGCCATATCACTGAAAATACTTGTCATGCATCTTTGAAATGTCGTGGGTGCATTACACAATCCAAATGTCATTCTTCTAAAATCAAAAGTGCGAGAAATTTCAATTTGATAATAGTCAGAATAACCATCAAGAAAATAATAAAATTCATGTTCATCAACTCTTTCAAGTACTTGGTAAAAAAATAGTAATAGAAAGATATCTTTGCATGTTACTTGGTTTAACCTCCGATAATCGATGCACATACACCAACTCATGGCAGTACGAGTGGGTATAATCTCACCTTCCTCATTTTTAGTTACTATTACCCCACTCTTTTTTGGAACAAATTGTGTTGGACTTACCTACTTACTATCAACGATTGGCTAGATGATGCCAGCATTAAGTAATTTCAATACTTCAGTTTTAACCACTTCCTTCATGGTAAGATTAAGCCTTCATTGTATTTGCCTAATAGGCTTGGCTCCATATTTCAAAATAGTGTCGTGTGTGCAAATAAGGGGGTCCATACCTTTGACGTCCGCCATATTCCATCCAAGAGCTCTTTTATACTTTTGCAATGTCAATAGTGATTGCTCTTCCTGATTCTCATCAAGATGTGCTAAGATGACCAATGAAAAATTTTTCTTAGGACCCAAAAACGTATACTTGAGATTTTCAGCTAGCGGTTTTAGCTCAAGTATTGGTGCTTGGATGTCAGATGGTATCAATTTTTTCGTGATTTGAGAAACTCTTCACACACTTTCTTTGTTGGAACCCATCCCATGAAATTCGGACATTGAGCATTAGTTAAGTGTTTTATTATTTCTGTGATATGTTCGGATTGAAAATATTCAAGGAAGCCTTCGTTCATTGTTCATGCCATCTCCAAAGGATCAGACATGCACAATGATACGATATCTCTATCGTTACAGATTTGTTCAATGTAATTAATATCTTGCAACTCATCATTATCTATATTTGGTTGTTTGTAAATATTAAAAATATTAAGTTCAAGGGTCAAATTTCCGAATAAAAATTTCACCACACCATTATGTAATTTATAATAGCATTTGCCATAGCTAAAAATGGATGTCTGAGGATAACTGAAGATGTGAATTATTTACAGTTGCAGTATAAAGAATTATAAAATCCACAGGAAAATAAAAGTTTTCGATTTGCACTAGAATATTTTCCACAATACCCTTAGGAAGCCTTTCTGACCTGTCAACTAATTGTAGAATGACGAGTGTAGGTTTAAGTTCTCCTAGATTTAGGTGCTTGTAAACTGAAAATAGTAAAAGATTTACACTAGCCCCCAAATATAGCAAAAATTTCTCTATATTGTGTTGCTCTATCACACAAGAAATAGTGGGACATCCAGGATCCTTATATTTGAGAGGCATTGCAAAATGAAATAATGCACTTACGTATTATGTGAGAAATACTTTCTTCTTGATGTTGTGATGTCTTTTTATGGTGCACAAGTCCTTCAAGAATTTTGTATATGACGGAACTTATTTAATTGCTTTCAGTAAATGTACCTATTTGAAAATCTCCAAGATATTAGCATAAGATACATTAATATTCTTTGATTTTAATTTTTGAGAAAATGGTACAGATAGTTTATAATAATTAGAAATGGATTCTTTAGACTTATCTTCTTTAGATTGTTGCACTAAATCATTGCTCTGTTTCTCTATAGTATTTTCTTCGAAATGAGCTCATCAAGCACTTTCTCACTTCTCAAATTTATTCCAGTACTTATCTTAGGTATATCATTATTAATTGAAGAAGTCATAACATTTATACCTTTGACTTTACCTAAAAAACTAGCCTCCGGTTGAGATGATAGCGTACCTTTTTTCTTTGTTTGCAATGTGAAATTGAGGTGGCATATCTGTGAGTGAATACCGTTGAAGGTTGTCGCATTATAACTATTGATCATTTGCTTCGACTGAATGAACTATTGTTGCATTTGGATCATTTGATCCATTCTTTATTGTATTTGTAAGAAATTATCCTCAAAATTTCTCTTTAATGGTGGTTGATTGATGTGATAAATTACTGCAAGCGCACAATGTCGGTGCAGTGCTGTACATGTCGTCTCACAGGGATCTAAGGTGTTTGCGATTTCTAACTCTTTCCTTAGTCTAACGGACTAACTATGATATTTTAGATCGAGAGAAGATTAGTTTAAGTTCTAGAGGTTAGCCTAGGATCTCGAATCCATTAGAATAATAACCTAACAATGAATTATCTCTTTCTTCCTAACTTTATAATTATGCACGGTTAAGTAACATATTAAAAAGGTGATCTTTTTAATTTGATTTTAATCGAGTGCCCCTAAGTATGACCTATCAAGTGATGTGCAAGTATAGACCATCAAATATAATACTTTTCTTAAAAAAAACAAATCATATCAAGTAGAAAATCTCATAAACAAAAGAAAAGAAATAAACTTCAAACCCTTATCTAAGCATAGGCTATCAAGAAAGCTAATTCAAGTATAACCTATCAAAGAAATCAAATTTACAAGTTTATTCAAGTCAATTTATTTATAGGAAAATCTCTATTGATAATTCTAAAAATAAACAAAGAGTAAGAATTCCAAACTTCATCTAAGCATAGATTATGAAAATATTAATTAAGCATAATCTATCAAAAAATTATGATTTGTAAACTCTATCTTTTATTTATTTATAGAAAAATAATAACTTTATTTCTTTCTAAGAAGAAGATGAGATAAATCCATATTAGGTCTATTAAACTAACTTCATTTATATCCTAGGGCTAAAGAAAATTAGCTACTCATATTTCTAGTAAGCAATTAAATCTATTATTATTTATGAAAGCAAATAAATCTAATCTAGAAAGCAATAAAACCTATACTAGAAAGCAATTAACTCTATCTAAAAAGCAAATAAATATTAGAAAGCAATGGCTTACCTCTGGAGCACGGTATTGTGGCCGCCACCCCTTCAGCAAAACCCTAATTTTATTAAATTAAAACGAGTACAAAACTTCATGATCGTTTTAGAATACAAGGATAGGCCAATATATAGGCCTCAGAAATCAAACCCTAATTCTATTAGAACTGGAAAACTAAAAAATTACAAAGAAGACACGGAAAAAATTTCAGAAGAATTGGGTCCCACATGGCTGCTATTTGGAGGGAAAAACCGCTACATAGCGGTAAAATAATGCCAACAAATATTGAAAATTTTCCCACGTTAACTTCATATCGTGTTGACTGTATTCGACTTTGGGTCTCTAAAGCATCATAGTCTCGTAGTCTTGCCCACTTTAGAAACTTTTCGGACTCTGATTTCTGACTCCAACTCTGATTTCATGCCATCTCCTTGTACGAATAAAATTCCTGAAAAACACACTAACAATACCCGAGTAGCATTATTTATATACAAAAATAGGTAATATGAAGGCTATAAATATGCAATATATGACACTTATCACACCCTCTCACCTATCTTTTGCTAGTCCTCGAGCACAACCTAAACCTAAAAAGAAAAATAAAAATCCTAACTCACTTTCGTAGGAATCGCGATTGCACTTAGCACGTGCAACAGGCCTTTTAAACCCCTAGGTTACCCTAGTGGACGAGTTGTGTCTCGTGAGGGTTTGCAGTGAATATACCCACAAAATTCAAGAAGAAAATAGATTAAGGAATAAAGAAAAGAAAAATAAGGATTATCGAAAATCAAGAAAAATAGAAATCTTATACAAAGGAAAAAAAAACTCTTCTCTTCATGATATTTTCATCAATTAATCTCACTAATATACAAACTCAAGAACGCATTTAGATTATCAATTTTCAAATCGAGCATCATATCAAATATACTTATCATTTTAATCAAAAATTTAAATCCTATCTTTCAATACCCACTAACAGATAATCTATTGGCTCCTATACATCTACATGCACGTGTGATAATCTACTTTGGATTTGGACTCCAACTCTAACTCATGATTCATCTCCTCTCTCATAACAATTTTTTTCTTTTTTTTTGCTATTTTTTTTTTAAGAATACTTCACCTTTCATGCGAATATTCACGCTTGCTTAGGCGTAACGTACCCGATTACTCGGTTCATACTCTTTTCTTTTTCTTTTTTTATAGAGTATTTCACCTTTCATGAGAATATTCACGCTTACTTAGGCGCAAAGTACCCGATTACTCAGATCATACTCTTTTTTTTCACTCTTGAGGCTATTGCCTTAATACCAGGCGCACCCCATTATTTTATCACTCTCGAGACTATTGCCATAATACCAAGCTCACCCCATTATTTTATTCTCACTTTTTTTTTGTTTAGAGAGGGAAGACTTACTCAATCGTTATCATCTTTGTCCTTAACCTAATAAACTATTGTGAAGTGAAAAAATAGATGTATACTTGCCTCAAAACTACTATTAGTGGTATTTATTTTTCGGATTTTAATCTTTTTCATAAAATTCAAAGTGTATCGTCCAATCTACTCTTCTATCCAATTTCAAATCTAAATTTGTTCCTTTATCTGTAATTAGTTTGATCTATTGATGAAAATATATAGTTTTTTTTTTTAGTTTTTTTTTAGTTAGTTACCCTAAAAACTACCCAAAGTGTAAAATAAATAAACCAAAATAAAATAAAATAAAATCCTAAAAAATAAAATCCTAAAAATCCTAAAAAATAATAAAAATCTCCTAATCCACTCCCCCACACCTAAACTTGTGTATGCCCTCATGCACAAATAAAGGGTGGTAAAATAAATAAGAAAACTATTACACAAATACAAATAATGAGAGTCGTAAAAAGTTACGATCTCAATATCCTCACCCTATTAACGCATGTAAAGCGGTTACGACCTCTCGATCGCTTCCCACTTTCATAGTGTGTGTGTTTTAAACGTGAAGTGGGTGCATTATTATATCTCATCATTCTCCTACAAGTCACGAAATTACCTGTCTACTTCTTATGTCGTCCTCGCTTTTTCTTTATCCACATGTAAGCATTAACAATTAGATTAAAGAATTCTTTATTATAAACCTGCCAATCATCGTTAGTAACAAGCATACATGTAGAGATATCATGAGGTGAGAAGAGTGTAATATGATCAAGTGAACGTGGTGGTGGCTCTTCTAACTCATGAAGTAATGCGAGCTCCTCTGCAAATAAATCCTCAAAAGTTTGCTCATAATTCAATGGCATACTTGCAAAAGTATCATCATATATAAAATCGGTATGTGTCAATTCTTCTAATAGTATAAGCTCGTCTTTGAATATTTGCTCAAATGAGGGTTCATTATCAGTGCAAGAGGTCGAATGAGAGTGCAAACCGTGAATCATGTTGACCTCAATGAGGGAGCTTGTTGCGTGCTCATCCATATTAAATATATTCAATGCCACAGTATATTCCCAAATGATAACTTCATGAGGCCACACCTGCAATCAATTAATGCATTTGATGTTGCAAGAAATGGTCTACCCAAGATAACAGGAATTTGATTCCGTGAATTGGAGATTGGCTCAGTTTCTAAGACAATGAAGTTTACAGGAAAGATAAACTCGCCAACCTTAATGAGCACATCTTCAACCATACCAAGTGGTCTCTTAATTGAATGATCAGCTAGCTGTAATGTGACATTGGTAGGTTGAAGTTTTCCTAACCCCAGTTGCTGATAAATAGTGTAAGGAAGCAAGTTGACACTTGCCCCTAAATCAAGCAACGCCCTATCAAATGTAGTGTTCCTAATGGTGCATGAGATTGTAGGGGAACCTGGATCTTTGTACTTGATAGGCAAGGAGTTAAAGAGGATATGTGATATATTTGCAGCAAGAAAAACTTTCTCAGGAACGTTTCTTGCTCATTTCTTAGTGCATAAATCCTTGAGGAACTTAGCATAAGTAGGAACCCGTTGTATAATATCAAGGAGTGGAATATTAACCTTCACTTGCTGAAATGTTTCAAGAATCTTATCTACTTGCGGTGAAGGCTTCCTAAGCCGATTTGGATATGGTGCTTTCGGCTCAGAAATAGGCTCTTCCAAATGAGTACGTGACGGTGATGGAGGTGATGGAGATGATTGGGGAGAAAGGGGTGGAAGAGATGATGTAGCTTGCGAGATGGTAGGAGTGGGATCAGGGGGCATGGCTACAATATTGTCCACTTGCTTGCCAGATCTAAGCGTGTGAGTGGCATTGCATTGGTGGACATGCGACTGATTGCTGTTTGAGGAACTGGTATTGGGGTTCGTTATGGGTTGACTTGGAAAGGTACCCTAGCCACGTTTACTCATTTGACTCGCTAATTGTCCAACCTGCTGCTCTACATTCTTAATAGATTGAGTGTTCACGAGCAGTTGCTGACCTGTATTTTGAATAAAATCAGCTGACACTTTCATAAGATTTTGCATGTGTGTGTCAAGGTTGGACAGATGCGTGTCAAACTTGGAATGAGACTTGAGAAGATTTTCAACATTCTTCTCAAGTGACTGGAGTCGCTTTTTTTGATCAATATTAGACCCCTGTTGTGGATGAAAGTGATTTTGTGCAGGTGGTCTATTCAGCTTGTTCCCATAATTTGAAGCGTTTGGGTGTTGGGAGGCACCCACATTTGGTCTTGAGAACTGACCAGTAGCTGGAGACTGCATGTTAGGGTTAGGGACCCCCTGATATTGCCCTTGACCCCATGATAGATTTGGATGGTTCCTCCAGTCAGGATTGTATATAGAAGCGTAAGGATTGTTTATGGGTTGTTGATACAAGGCGTTAGCTTGCTCAAGTGTGGGACCCATGAAATTCATTAATAATGGATACTCCTCCATAACATGATTTGGAGATCCGCAATTAAAGCATGTGGGAACTTGAATTTGATTAACCTGACGCACCGGTGGAGCACTAGGAGTCTCCAATGCCTCAATTCTTCTCATAAGAGCTGCAATCTTAGCTTCGGCAGCTATAGAGCTGTCGATGCTATGGATCCCACCCTTATGCGCAGAAGTTGATGCACTGGGCTTCTCAGTGGGACTCTCCCACTGCATAGTCTTCCACGATAGGTCCTCAAGAAAGTCCCATGCTTCATCCTCATTCTTTCTCATGAACTCCCCCTGACACATGGACTCCAGAAGAGTTTTGGATGTGTAATCGAGTCCTTCTTTCACGATTTGACACAACCGCCATTTTTCTATCGCATGATGGGGGCGCTGAGCTAATAAGTCCTTGAATCGTTCCAAATATTTCCAGAAGGGTTCTCCCGGCACTTGACGAAATTGATTAATTTGATTCCGTATCCTTACCATCTTATGCGTGGGATAATACTTCTTAAGAAACACCGTAATGAATTCATCCCAAGTAGTGATTGAATCAGTAGGCATACTGTACAACCACTTCTTGGCATTGTCCTTAAGTGCAAAGGGGATGAAGCGGAGCTTAATTGCGTCCTCCGATAAGTGTTGCAGTTTAATTATTACGCATACTTCCTGAAATTCACTGATAAAGAGATATGCATCTTTTGAATCAGAACCAGTGAATTTAGGAAGCATACTAATGTACTGCGGCTTCAACTCATAGTGATTACCCACTGCGTGTGGAAGCTTAATGCATGATAGAAGTGATGTGCGCAACGGGTAACATCGATCCTGAAGGATCGGGATCGGCTGGTCTATCTTGGCTCCAATGAACAAATCTGATCTCACAAGTCGACCAAATTGATCACGTGCCAATGTGGCATGAACCAGTGACCGTGAGTGTGTGCGTGAAATTCCTAAACTAATGCAAGAAGTGGGGTATGGTTGAGATAAAAACGGTGAAATAGATATGATCAAATAAAAATGTGATTCCTACTGTTCCAAAATTTTTTTTTTAGATTTTTTTACAAAACCAGGGAACCAAAATATAGAACTGGAGAAAATTAGAAACTCGAATTTACCTTTATCGCCGCCACATAGTGGTTTTGGCCGCTAAATAGCGGCCAAACCAGAGAGTCTGACTCTCTGGTTTCTACTACGCAGATCTGAGGCTTCTTCGAACCTTTTTGTCTTCCTGTATCTGCAATTTTATGTTCCCTGTACACTCAACACACACTATTAACCCGTAAAACGTCATAAAAAGCAAGAAAAATACCGTCGATCCTCGGCAACGGCGCCAAAAACTTGATGTGATAAATTACTGCAAGCGCACAATATCGGTGTAGTGCTGTACAGGTCGTCTCACAGGGATCTAAAGTGTTTTGCGATTTCTTACTCTTTCCTTAGTCTAACGGACTAACTATGAGATTTTAGATCGAGAGAAGATTAGTTTAAGTTCTAGAGGTTAGCCTAGGATCTCGAATCCATTAGAATAACAACCTAACAATGAATTATCTCTTTCTTCCTAACTTTTTAATTATGCACGGTTAAGTAATATATTAAAAAGGTGATCTTTTTAATTTGATTTTAATCGAGTGCCCCTAAGTATGACCTATCAAGTGATGTGCAAATATAGACCATCAAAGATAACACTTTTCTTAAAAAAACAAATCATATCAAGTAGAAAATCTCATAAACAAAAGAAAAGAAATAAACTTCAAACCCTAATCTAAGCATAGGCTATCAAGAAACCTAATTCATGTATAACCTATCAAAGAAATCAGATTTACAAGTTTATTCAAGTCAATTTATTTATAGGAAAATCTCTATTGATAATTCTAAAAATAAACAAAGAGTAAGAATTCCAAACTTCATCTAAGTATAGATTATGAAAATATTAATTAAGTATAATCTATCAAAGAATTATGATTTGTAAACTCTATCTTTTATTTATTTATAGAAAAATCATAACTTTATTTCTTTCTAGGAAGAAGATGAGATAAATCCATATTAGGTCTATTAAACTAACTTCATCTACATCCTAGGGCTAAAGAAAATTAGCTACTCATATTTCTAGTAAGCAATTAAATCTATTTTTATTTATGAAAGCAAATAAATCTAATCTAGAAAGCAATAAAACCTATACTAGAAAGCAATTAACTCTATCTAAAAAGCAAATAAATATTAGAAAGCAATGGCTTACCTCTGGAGCACGGTATTGTGGCCGCCACCCCTTCAGCAAAACCCTAATTTTATTAAATTAAAACGAGTACAAAATTTCAGGATCCTTTAAGAAAACAAAGATAGGCCAATATATAGGTTTTGGAAATCAAACCCTAATTCTAGCAGAATTGGAAAACTAAAAAATTACAATGAACCCAAAGAAAAATTTCAAAAGCATTGGGGCCCACATGGCCGCTATTTGGCAGGAAAAACCGCTAAATAGCGGTACAATAATGCCAAAAAATATTGAAAATTTTCCCACGTTAACTTAATGTCTTTTTTATTTAATATTCCTGCCTGTATTCGACTTTTGGTCTCTACAGCATTATAGTCTTATAGTCTTGCCCACTTTAGAAACTTTTCGGACTCTGATTTCCGACTCCAACTCTGATTTCATGCCATCTTCTTGTATGAATAAAATTCCTGAAAAACACACTAACAATACCCGAGTAGCATTATTTATATACAAAAATAGGTAATATGAAGGCTATAAATATGCAATATATGGCGCTTATCATTGATATACCAAAAATTGATTAGTAGGTTGGACGTATTGTTTAGGTGGATTAATGGGTGGTTTATTTTGATTATTGAATTGTTGAGAATTCTATTTCCATTGAACATTTGGGTGATTCCTCCAACTAGAATTATATGTTTGTTAATATAAGTTATTTGCTGGTTGAGAAACAGTGTTAAAGGCATCAGTTTGTTCATTTAATACTTCTTTAAAAGTATGAAGTATCGGTTATTCGTGAGTCACATGTCCTTATAATTCATAGTATCACAAATTTCTGGAATTTCTTCTATTGCCTTAACTATTTTAGTTTTATTTACAAGTAAATCTTTAAATTTTTTTAGTTATTGTGATTAAATGTGCAGTTATATCTTTGATTTCTCCCAATTTAAGAAGTCCATCTCTATTATGAGATTTATCCTTTAATTGGTATATATCCGAAGTATCCTCAGTTTTTCATCCTTGTGAATTTTCGGCTAGTGAATCAAGATAGTCCCATACTTCTTTAGCATTCTTATTTTAAAATTCACCATTGTACGTAATCTCTATGAATTGCCTAGTTATAGTGTATAACCCTTGATAAAAGGTACTTACAGTCCTGCATATTTCAAAACCGTGATGTGGGCATGAGAGAAGCAAATATTTAAATCTATCCCAATACTCGAATAATGGTTCATCTTCTTTCTGTCGAAATATTTAGAATTTATTTTCGCATAAAATTTGTTCGATATAAAGGAAAGAACTTCTTTAAGAATTCACTTTGTATCTCATTCCATCTCTCTATTGAATTTTGACGTAATGAATGTGTCTATTTTTTTGCTTTATCCTTTAGAGAGAATAGAAAGAGTTTAAGCTTAACTTGCTCTGCAATAATATTTAGAAAATGTTAGATCAAACTTGTTCATATTCCTAAAGGTCAAATATGGGCTCTTGATGAGTATCATATATTGCATTTTTCCTCCCATATTTTATCTATTTTTTATATTAATAAATGTTACTCGGGTATTTTTAGTTGTTTTTCAGGTAATCCTATTCATAAAAAGAGATGACATGAAATCAGAGCCAATTAGGAAACAAAATCCGGAAAAGAGTTTAAAAAGAGTATAGCTACAAGATTGAGATATTTTAGAGAGTCAAAGTGCAATAAAGTCCGAAGAATCAAAAGAACAAGACACAAGACTCGTGCAGGAGAAAAACCAGAAGTTTTCATCAAGAAAGTGCCGCTAATTAGCGGCACTTATCTGTCACATGGCGGCAAAAGGAGGGACCTACAGGCTGAGTTTTCGTCGAGGGTTTCAATGTAATTTTTTAGTTTTTAAGTTGTATCAAAATTAGGGTTTGCCAAAGGCTATAAATTTACCGTATGCTTGTATTTTAGGGTTGAATATAGAGATTAATCATAAAGAAAATGGGAGATAATTTGTACTCGGATTTTATTAATAAAAATTAGGGTTTGCTGAAGGGGTGATGGCCACAATACCGACTCCAGAGATAACCTTTACTGCATATCAATTTTTCTTAGCTAATCTCTTCTAATTGCTTTCTAGTTTAGATTTATTTGCTTTCTAAATTAGATTTAATTGCTTTCATGAATAAAAATAGGATTTTGCTTAGTAGAATTATGAGTAGCTAATTTAGTTTAGCTTTAGGATGTAAATGAAGTTAGGATCCACCATGTAATTGCTCTCTAGTATTTTCTTCATAATTAAAATAATAAAGATATGATTTTTCCATGAAAAGATTAAAATATAAGAACTCGTAGATTAATGTTTTGATAGGTTATACTTGAGTTAAGTTTCTTGATAGCCTATACTTAGTAGGGTTTGGGGTTATTGATTTTTATTTTCATCATCGAATTATCTAATGATTTAGTTTGCTTTTATGAAAAGTTGTATCTTTGATGCGTTATGCTTGCACACCAATTGATAACTCATGCTTAGGATACTTGAAGTAAAGATTAAACTAAAATATCACTTTTTTATGATAGAAGAAGATAATAGGGTAATTACATGGTTGGAAACTAGTGGATTCTAGATCCTAGGCTAATTAAATTAACTTTCAAATTCGACTTTGAATCCTTTGTTAGTCCGTTAGACTATAAAATTAGTAAGA
The DNA here is from genome assembly GCA_036321105.1 of Dracaena cambodiana. Lineage (NCBI taxonomy): Eukaryota > Viridiplantae > Streptophyta > Magnoliopsida > Asparagales > Asparagaceae > Dracaena > Dracaena cambodiana. Next base: position 28,771,394 of record JAYEPQ010000009.1, on the reverse strand, counting down.
ATCGCAAAACACTTGAGATCTCTTTGGGACGACCTGCACAGTGCTACACCGATACTGTATGCTTGCAGTAAATTATCACATCAAGTTTTTGGTGCCGTTGCAGGGGATCGATGGTGTTTTTCTTGTTTTTCTAACGTTTTACGGATTAATAGTGTGTGTTGAGTGTGCAGAGATCTAGAACTTCATATAGAAGAGGACAAAATGGAATAAAAGAGTCTAGATAGTACACTGCAAAAACCAGGGAGCCAATATCTCTGGTTTTGCCGCTAAATAGTGGCAATTGCTGCTATTTAGTGGCAATTTTGGTGAGATTTTCCCCCAAATTTTCTCTATGTTTGTATTTTGGGTCCCTACTTCTGTAAAAAAAATACAAAAAAAAAACATATAGGAACAGTAGGAATCACATCTTTTATTTGATCGTATCTTGTCCACCGTTTTATCTCCACCATACCTCACTTCTAGCATTAGTCTAGGAAATTCACGCATTCATTCACGGTCGTTGATTCATGCGACATTGGACCTTTGATGAATTTGATCAACTAGTGAAATCAGATTTGTTCATGGGTGACAAGATGGACCAACCAATCCCGATTCTTCAGGATCGATGTTACCCGTTGCGCACATCACTACTGTCATGCATCAAACCTCCACTCGTAACAGGTAATCACTATGAGTTGAAACCGCAGTACATCAGTATGCTTCCTAAATTCACTGGTTCTAATTCAGAGAATGCATATCTCTTTATCAGTGAATTTCAGGAGTATGCGTGATGATTAAACTGTAGCACTTATCGGATAATGCAATTAAACTCCGCTTCATCCCATTTGCTCTCAAGGAAAATGCCAAGAAGTGGTTGTACAGTATGCCTACTGATTCAATCATTACATGGGATGAATTTGTTGCAGTATTTCTAAAGAAGTATTATCCCATGTATAAAACGGCACGAATTTAAAATCAAATCAATCAATTCCTTCAAGTGCCAGGAGAACCCTTCTAGAAATACTTTAAACGGTTTAAGGATCTATTAGCTCAGTGCCCCCGCCATGCGATAGAAAAGTGGCGGTTGTGTCAAATCATGTATGAAGGACTCGATTATGCATCCAAAATTTTTCTTGAGTCCATGTGTCAGGGGGAGTTCATGAGAAAGAACGAGGATGAAGCATGGGACTTTCTGGAGGATCTATCGTGGAAGACTATGCAGTGGGAGAGTCCCACTGAGAAACCCAGTGCATCAACTTCTGCACATAATGGTGGGATCCATAGTATCGATAGCTCTATAACTGCCGAAGCTAAGATTGTAGCCCTTATGAGGAGAATTGAGGCATTAGAGACTCCTAGTGCTCCACCAATGGGTCAAGTGAATCAAATTCAAAGTTCCATATATTTTAATTGCGGAACTCCAAATCACATTATGGAGGAGTGTCCACTATTAAGGAATTCCATGGGTCCCACACTTGGGCAGGCTAACGCCTTGTATCAAAAACCCATGAACAATCCTTACGCTCCCACATATAATCTTGGCTGGAAAACTATCCAAATCTCTCATGGGGTCAGGAGCAATATCAGGGGACCTCTAACCCTAACATGCAGCCTCCAGCTAATGGTCAGTTTTCAAGACCAAATGTGGGTGTTTATCAACACCCAAATGCTTCAAATATGGAAAAATTCAGAATAGACCACCTGCACAAAACCACTCACATCCATAATAGGGATCTAATAATGATCAAGAAAAGTGACTCTAGTCACTCGAGAAGAACGTTGAAAATCTTCTCAAGTCTCATTCCAAGTTTGACATGCATATTTCCAACCTTGACACACACATACAAAATTTTATGAAAATTTCAACTGATTTTATTCAAAGAACAGATCAGCACCTGCTCCTGAACTCTAAATCTATTAAGAATGTAGACCAACAGGTTGGACAATTAGCGAGTCAAATGAGTGAACGTGGCAAGGGTACTTTTCCAAGTAACCCTTAACCAACCCTAATGTCAGTTCCTCCAACTCTAATTAGTCGCATGTTCACCAATGCAATGCCATTCACACTCTCAGATCTGGCATGTAAGTGGACAATAATGTAGCCATACCTCCTGATCTCACTCCTACTATTTTGTAGGCTATACTATCTCTTCCACCCCTTTCTCCATGACCATCTCCATCACCTCCATCACCGTCACATACTCATTCAGAAGAACCTATTACTGAGCCAAAAGTACCATATCCCAATCGGCTTAGGAAGCCTTCATCGTAAATAGAGAAGATTCTTGAAATATTTCAGCAGGTGAAGGTAAATATTCCACTCCTTGACATTATACAACAAGTTCCAACTTATGCCAAATTTCTAATAGATTTGTGTACTAAGAAACGAGCAAGAAACATTCTTGAGAAAGTTTTTCTTGCTGCAAATATATCGCAAATCCTCTCAACTCTTTACCTGTCAAGTACAAAGATCCAGGTTCCTCCACAATTTCATGCACCATTAGGAACACTACATTTGATAGGGCATTGCTTGATCTAGGGGTAAGTGTCAACTTGCTTCTTTACACTGTTTATCAGCAACTGGGGTAAGGAAAACTTCAACCTACTAAGATCACATAACAGCTAGCTAATCGTTTGATCAAGAGACCACTTGGTATTGTTGAAGTGTGCTCATTAAGGTCGGCGAGTTTATCATTCCTGTAGATTTCATTGTCTTAAAAACTGAGCCGATCTCCAATCTACGGAACCAAATTTTCGTTATCTTGGGTAGACCATTTCTTGTAACATCAAATGCATTAATTGATTACAGGAGTGGTCTCATAAAACTATCATTTGGGAATATGACCGTGGCATTGAACATATTCAATATGGATAAGCATACAATGAGCTCTCTCATTGAGGTCAACATGATTCAGAGTTTGTACTCTCATTCAACCTCTTGCACTGATGATGAACGCTCATTTGAACAAATTTTCGAAGATGAGCTCATATTATTAGATGAATTGACACATACTGATTCTATATATGATGATACTTGTACAAGTGTACTATTGAATTATGAGCAAACTTTTGAGGATTTGTTTACAAAGGAGCTCGCATTACTTCATGAGTTAGAAGGGATACCACGACATTCACTTGATCATATAGCACTCTTATCAGCTCACGATATTTCTATATGTATACTTGTTACTAATGATGATTGGCAGGTTTATCATGAAATTTTTTTTAATCCAATTATTAATGCTTACATGTGGAAAAAAAAAGTGAGGATGACATAATGAGCACACAAGTAATTTCGTGACTCGTAGGAGGATGATGGGTTATAATAATGCACCCATTTCACGTTTAAAACGCACACACTATGAAAGTGGGAAGCTATGGTGAGGTCGTAACCGCTTTCCTGGCATTAATAGGGTGACGATATTGAGATTGTAACTTTTTACGACTCTCATTGATTGTATAGTATTTGTACAATAGTTTTCATATTTATTTACCACCCTAGGTTCGTGTATGAGGGCATACACGAGTTTAAGTGTGGGGGAGTGGGTTAGGATATTTTCTTCATATTTTTTCTAGGGATTTTAGCTTTTTTTTAGAATTTCTATTATATTTTAGATATTTAGATTTCTTTATTTTACACTTTGGGTAGTTTTTATGGTAACTAACTAATTAAAAAAATAAAAAAAATAAAAAAAAATTATTTGTAAATTATCATCAATAGATCAACCTAATTAAAGGAATAAATTTAGATTTAAAATTAGATATGAGAGTAGATTGAATGATAAACTTTGAATTTTATGAAAAAGATTAAAATTCAAAAAATAAATACAGCTAACAGTAATTTTGAGGTAAGTATATATATATATATATATATATATATATATATATATATATATATATATATATATATTTCACTTCACAATAGTTTATTAGGTTAATGACAAAGATGATAACAATTAAGTATGTCTTCTCTCTCTAAACAAGAACAAAAAAAGAAAAAAGTAAAAAAAAGTGAGAATGAAAAAAATGGGGTGCATCTAGTATTAAGGCAATAGCCTCAAGAGTGAAAATAGAGTATGATCTGAGCAATCGGATACTTTGCGTTTAAGCAAGCATGAATATTCGCATGAAAGGTAAAATATTCCTTAAAAAAAGTAAAAAAGAAAAAAAAGAAAAAAATTGTTTTGAGAGAGGATTTGAATCATGAGTTAGAATTGGAGTCCAAGACCAAAGTAAACTATCACACATGCACGTAGATGTATAGGAGCCAATGGATTATCTGTTAGTAGTTATTGAAAGATAGGATTTAAATTTTTGATTGAATGATAAGTGTATCTGATATGACACTCAAATTGAAAATTGATAATCTAAATGCTTTCATTAGTTTGTATATTAGTGAGATTTATTGAAGAAAATATAATTAAAAAAAGATATTTCTTTCTTTTGTATAAAATCTTTATTTTTCTTGATTTTTGGTTATCCTTATTTTTCTTTTATTTATTCCTTAATATATTTTTTTCACAAATTTTGTGGGTATATTCACTGTAAACCCTCACGAGACACCACTTGTCCACTAGGGTAACCTAAGCGTTTAAGGCTTGTTGCATGTGCTAAGTGCAATTGTGATTCCTGCGAAAGTGAGCTAGGATTTTTCTTTTTCTTTTTAGGATTAGGTTTTCCTCGAGAACTAGAAAAAGATAGGTGTGGGTTTTCCTGACCCACTCCCCTACACCTAAACTCGTGTATGCCCTCATACATGAACCCAGAGTGGTAAATAAATAAGAAAACTGTGATACACATATTATACATTTACTAGAAAATTCAAACCGGTTACGACCTCTTGATCGCTTTCCACTCTCATAGTGTGTCCTTTTATGTTTTTATATGGATGAACTTAGACTTTTGATCAATTTTGTATTTAATATCTCCATCTTATTTTTGGTTTTTTTTTAATTTATATCTACCCTTCTTTCTTTAATACAATAGTAAGATTTTAAGGTTGGAAAGCATACCTTTATTATCGTCCAAATTTCATTCACGAGCATCTTTCATATCAGTAAGTATTTTGGTTTTATCAACATGTGAAATAATATACTCACTTTTGTGTTGTGGAATCATGAGCTCGATTTCGGAGGGTTTTTCAAATCATCAGGTACCATGACCTCTTCTTTTTGAGGTTCTTTCCATTCTTCTAATATTCTGGGATCGTCATGCAATTTTTCTTCAAACCTGTCATCATAATTCTCAAAAGAAAATATCATACTAGTGGACTTATTGTTAGTCAAATTATTATGAAGGGATAAAAATTCTTATTCACAAATTTCTTCACAATTTTCATCAAAAGAATCAAATGATAATGTATTATTAGCAAGCTCACAATGAGGTAAATCATCAAGCAAAATATTTTCTTTATCACTAATTTTTTCATAATTATTATCACAATGGTCTAAAATAGGTTGATCACAATGTTAAATTATAGACTCATCATGCACAAAATTATTTAACTCATTTTGAATCATATCTACTTCAAAAGATGACTGAAGTGGTTGCTCGTTAGAGTAAGATGCTTTCAAACTATTAGATCGTTGATTTCCAAAAGGTTTAGTTTGAAAAATCGCTTTGAGAAGATCTTCCATATAAGATTCAATTTAAGAGGACGATTTTTGAGATGATGATTTTAGCAAAGTTTCTATATCTTCCTCTATTATATGTCTTCGTTTCTCAGTCTCATGATCGTAATTTTTTTATTTTCCTCAAATAATTGTATCTCGAGATCATGAGTGAAATTTGAAGAAAGATATGGTATATCTGTATACATATTTGATGACAGATATGAAGGAGTTGTATGTAAATTCTCATGATATGCATACCTCACTTCTAATCCTTTTAATCTTTCATCTAACATGTTCAATTGAATATCTTGTTCATGATTGAATATAGAACATGAAGATGAATAGCCCATAAAGAAAGGATCAGATGGATGACTCTCTTGGCATGACTCTTGATTATATGTAAAATTTGAATTATTTATCCATTCATAATTGTAATTTTGTACATAGAAAGCGCTCGAATGTTCATTATATGTGTTGTGAATTTGATTATGACCTAATCCTAGCGAACTTCCTATCCATGGACACTGATAATAATTATGATACGGATCACGACAATGATAGCAACTAGTTTGATTTTGAAACATTTTTTAATTTTTAATTTTTTTTTTGAAAAAGGTGGAGAGCAAAAGAGATGGAAAAGAAAAAAGATAGAATATATTTTTTTGTATTTTTTTTACAGAATCAGGGAACAAAATACAGACATAGAAAAAATTTTGGTTAAAATCTCACCAAAATTTTTGCTAAATAGCGGTAATTACAGCTATTTAGCGGTTAAACCAGGGAGTTTGGCTCCCTGATTTTTGCAGTGCACTATCAAAACTCTTTTATTCCCCTTTTTCTTCCCGTATTTGAAGTTTCTAATCCCTGCACACTCAACACATACTGTTAACCCGTAAAACATTAGAAAAAGCAAGAAAAACACCGTCGATCCCCGACAACGATGCCAAAAACTTGATGTGATAATTTAAATGCAAGCGTACAGTGTCGGTTATAGCGCTTAACATGTCCCACAAAGATCTCAGGTGTTTTGAGAATTTACTATTTCTATAGTTCTATTGGACTAAGCAAAGATTCTAGTTTGAAGTTGATATTATCTAATTAGCCTAGAATTTAGAATCTACTAGTTTCCAACCATGTTCTTACTTCTATTATCTTCTTCTATCATAAAAAGGTGATCTTTTAGTTTAATCTTTAGTTAAAGTGCTCTAAGCATGAGCTATCAAGTGGTGTGCAAGTATAACTCATCAAAGATATTACTTTGCATAAAAATAAACTAAATCATTAAATAATTCAATGAATAAGATGAAAATCAATAACCCCAAACTCTAAGTATAGGCTATCAAGAAACTTAACTCAAGTATAATCTATCAAAGTATTAATCTACGAGTTCTTGTATTTTAATATTTTCATAAAAAAATCATATCTTTGTTTATTTTAATTAAGAAGAAAATATTAGAGAGTAATTACATGAAGGATCCCAACTTCATCTACATCCTAGAGCTAAACTAAATTAGCTACACATGATTCTAATAAGTCATGAAAGCAATTAAATTTAATCTTGAAAGTAAATAAATTTATACTAGAAAGCAATTAACTCTATCTAAAAAGCAAATAAAGATTTCAAAGAAATGGCTTACCTCAGGAGCACCACGCCTTTAGCAAAATTCTAATTTTATTAATAAAAAATTCGAATACAAACTAATTCCTAATTCTATATTAACTACTGCATAAAAAAACCTAGAATACAAGGATATGGCAAATATACAGGCTTCGGAACTCAAACTCTAATTCTAATACAACTGAAACACTACAAAATTATATTGAAACCACCAAAAAAATCAGCCCTTGGGCCCACTTATTGGCCGCTATTTAGCGGCTAAAACTGCCATTTTGCGGCTAATAAATGGCCAGTGGTCCTGGTTTTTCTCCTGCACGAGTCTCTTGTCTTGTACACTTGATTCTCCTGACTGTATTTAATTTTGACTCTCTATAGTATTTTAATCTTGTAACTTTACTCTCTTTAAACTCTTTTATAGGATTTGTTTCCTAATCCAGCTCTGATTTCATATCATTTTCTTGTATGAATCGGATTACCTGAAAAAGACACTAAAAATACCCGAGAAGTATTTATTTATATACAAAAATATAAAAAATATGGGAGAAAAATACAATATATAAAACTCATCAGTAGTCATGAGGTTGATAGAGTTTGTGTAACATTTGAATTGAACCTGTTTTCCAGCTCCATTGAAGTTTTGATCAATTATATTAGGATTATTATTTAGTGTACTATGTTTATGTTTCTATTATTTTTAATTTCTCTAAAGCCGATGGAAGCTAGCTATTCCGTTGAAAAGACATGATTTAAAATTTTAATATAAATTATAACTTATTAATGGTCGGGATGTGCTGCAATTCTTTTTGTCCATAAGACATATAGTGTGTAGTGTCAATGATATATAGGGCAATAATATTTAGCATATGATTATTTGGAAGTGATTGTCAAAAAATCATGCATAGCATATTTTAATGCAATAGAGGTAACAGATGATAGTATGAGAATTTGACAAGAAATTGTACATAAAAAAATGAAATGAATGAATGAATGAAGAAACATGATAGCTTACTATTCATATATATATATATATATGTATATATTCTAGAGATAGAGATATAAATACATGCATGCTATTGATATCATGATCAATTGAAATGAACATGTAAACGGAAATAAATAGACCATGTCATAATTTTTTATAGGCTGTATGTATTAGGATGGGGTGAAGTAATGTGATGGATAAGAGGCATGTCGTATAAGAACTAATGAAAATATTAGGACTGGGAATTTCTTACTGCAGCAGGTTGGGTGATAGTGGATCACTGAGTGATAATTTATACCCAGTATTGTATGTCCGTTACTCTAATACAATACGGGATATGAATGATAATACCTAGCAGTATGAAATGGTTCAGCACAATATAATTAAGACCGGGACCCAGATATATACGGACACATATACGACAATGGAAAATAATGTTATCTTATCCATTAATATAGCTTCTTTAACTAACTTGGATGATGACTGAAACCAGTAAATACATGATCAAGATACAATGAGTAATTTGTCTCATTGTGTTTATTTACATGTGTAATTTTATATGTTCACGACAAATACTAACATGAGCATGCTCACGTACACTGTTACTCCTATACTTGATAGTATATATTTTTTTTCCTTTAACTGTTACTTGCTGGGTTTAATCCTCCTAAGTTCTGAACTTCGGTTTGCAAGGTGAAGGAGAGTCAACCACAATCAATGACTTACACTTTCTCAAACAGACCGAGAGACAGTGAAAAATAGTGTACTTCCAAGAGATCCATTGTATATTTATTTATGCTTTTTTGTCTAGGCATTGCTTTTCTTTTTTTGTTCATATGATTTTTTTATTTTCATATTCAGAGTAGTTTGCCATCTTATATAATGAACTTTATATAAATGAAATCTTTTTAGTTTAGGTATGTTATCATTTATCTGAATATGATAATAGTTACGGTTGTTCCAAAATCCTATGACTGTTGGATTCTCTAGTGTTATTTTAAGTAATGTCTTTTATTTTGGGAAGCAACTGAAAAATATGAGCATTACAGGGTGGTATCAGAGTCTAGGTTTAGGTAGAAAACCAGATGACTACTGCTACATAATAATATGCCTATGACTCATTCTTGATAGTTGTTACTCGTTCTTTGATATTTACATGATCTAGTATCATTCCCATCCTATCATGTCCTATCATGACCAATAAATACATGATCAAAATACATAGAGTAATTATTTTGTTGTGTTTATTTATTAATTTATATTTTCTTACATGAATAATTATATTTGTTCACGATCAACACTGATATGAGAATGCCTACGTATACTGATTCTCCTGTACTACGATAGTACACCATTTTCTTTCCTTTAAGTATTACTTGTTGGGTTTAATTTCCTAGGTTTTGAACCTAGGTTTGGAAGGCGAAGAAGGAGAGCCTGCTCCAATCGACAACTCTTACTTTCTCAAATAGACGGAGAGACAGTGAAAGATGGAGTATTTCCTAGAGATCCCTTATATATTTGTTTATATATTTTTTTTGATTCTTTGTATGTAGCAGTATTTATGTTTGTTCCAAGATCCTTTGACTGTTGAATTCCTTAATGTTATTTTAAGTAGCGTGCTTCATTATAGGAAGTAGCTAAAAAACAGGGGCATTACAAAATGTATGTAAACTCCATATTATAAATTTTCTATGATATGAAATGTATTCTCTATATGTTTTTGATGGTTCACTCCATTAACATTTACCTTATAACTTAATGTGATCTGAGCCAATATATTCATCGACGAAGAGAAGAGAGATTTTCGTTATTTGGGTGATTTTCTATTGCTAATTCCATTGTCGTAGGTCCTTCCCTCCTCCCGATAAATGTACATATTTGATAATCAGCAGATCACTTGTAAATGTTGTCTTTGATTTTACTTCAAAATTGAAGACAATAGAATCCATGAACCAAAATAAAGAAAAAAATAAGTCCATAAGGCTTTATTGAATGTAAGTCCATAATATATATTAGCAAAAACTGTAATAATATCAGCTGTCTTCGATTCCAAATCCAACAAACTCTAAAGCATAAGGCTTGACTGATTCTTTTTCATCTCTTTCTCGAGATCCAGGGGATTGACTGACATGTGCCTTTACAATAATAAGTGGTTGACGATAAAAATCCGCTCGTTGGTAGGGTGGATCGACAATGGCTTTGGGGGAGCAGTGATAACATTTTTACTATATATGCTTGAACAAATATAATAATAATAAAGATAATAAATTTACCTATTTCATTGTATTGGTCTTATTCGTGAAACTTTAATCTGATGACAATGATGTTTGAGATTATAAAAATCTTATACTTTATTATACACTGCTATAATTGTAGTTATAGTTTTCATTTATTTTGGTTCTCTTTATTGAAAATTATTCATAATCCCAACCATATAAATGTCCACCTCTATCTAACTACTTATGTAACTACTCCCCCACAACAGGCTCATTCCCTCCCACAAAATGGAATTTCTCAAAATTATAAATAAAAAATTATGAAAAAATTAGATGGCCCAAACAAGCTTTCTTAATTTTTTAAATTTTCTATTATCTAAATTGATATCTCTCTCTCTCTCTCTCTCTCTCTCTCTCTCTCTCCCCCCCCCCCCTTCTGGTTAGTGATATAGAAAGTTTCAATTCAAATCTTAGTATTCATATATCTTATTGTTGGATTTGAATTCACAATCAAGATTATATAAAATTACTAACATATAAGCATCAGTATTAAGATATCAATTTCATAAATATATCATGTAAAATACTTCTTATCTTATTTTTTACTTCGAAGAAATGATTTTTTTAATTTTTATGATTTTTGTGGATTTTAATTTTTTGTTAGCTATGATACATATGGTACAGTGAAATACAATATATTTACCCACCCCCAAGTTAAATTATGCAATATCCTCAGTGCAACAATAATATTACTATGCAGGTAATACAATAAGAAATAATATTAGGGGTTAAGGTTAGAAAACACTTGGCTTTGCCATTTCTTCTTTAATTACACTCCCATAGATAGTTGATGTCAACGACACTGTTGTTCTTCTCTATTGTACTTTTATCTTTGACATTGACAGGTCCCGATGTTTTTTTAGCAGTTGGCTCAACCTCTTCAGGAGAGATGGTCACAACCTTAAAAACTATATGTCAGTACATCCTGGTTAGAAGCTGGAGGTTGCATTCTTGACGTCGCTCAAGGCAGGTTTGCTGAGTCTCGATGACTTGTAGTCTTTCGCTAAAAGTATAGGTCATATTTGTTATCGACTCTCGTAGGCTTTTGAGTGTAATCTTAGATGGTTGGGCAGCTTAAGCTGTTATGCCTCCTTCATCTTAATCTTATTCTATGTGATCAACTAGTGGGTAAACTTCTTGTGCTTGCTCTTTTATATCTGCTGCTCCTGTTGGTCTTATCGGGCACTCATGCTCCTCCTAATGGTAGTATCTGTGAATGACATCATTTGACAGGCGATTGTTTCAGTTGGTGATAAATCAATCCCATGTTCGGAAGCACACACCGAGGAGCATGCGCCATTCAGACAAGCACATTCCATGTCCGAGAGTGCATGAGTCCTCATCAAGCACGCACCTCTTAGGTGCCTGTAATACCAAAGCACACTTAGGAGTGTGTAAACAAGGAGCACACCCCTAAGCACCACGGAGAGCACACCGACAAGCGTGTGCCATCCGAACAAGTGCATCCCATGCTCAGCAGTGCGTGCGTCTTCAATAAGCACACACCTCCTAGATGCGTGCAACCCTAACATGCACTTGGCAATGTGCAACCAAGGAGCACACATTGAGAAGCGTGTTCCACAAAGCACAATGTGCAAAAAGCCATGGAACACAGTGCACGCACCAGGACGCACCATGCATGAACCTAGGACGTACCGAGCAGGGCCCACAATGCACGCACCAAGGGAGTAGCGTGCACCTGCCCTAGGGGCGTTGTGTGCATGCCCCAAGGGCCTGTGCATGCATGCCCACCCCAGGGGCCTGCGTGCATGTGCCTGTCCTAGGAGCGCTGTGCAATCACCCTCCCTAGGGCCTACGCGTGCGTCTGCCCTACGGGAACTATGTGTGTGCCCAAGGGATTGCATGTGCGCACACCGAAGCAGCATGCGACCGAGAGCGTAAGCTCCGCTTCATGTATAGAATTGGTTTTAATGATCTCTTAGATCGTTTCCACAATTAAACTCTGATTATAGAGAAATTTGAGGAACATTTATGTTCCCATGGTCTATAAAAAGTCTTCTCTCCAAAAAGAGGAGGGAGGCCAAAAAAAAAAAAAAAAAAGAGCCAGAAAGGGCTAAAAGAAAAGGTCCAAAGAGCATGAGAAAGTCTAAAGAGTTTCAGACTCTCCTCCTCTGCCTCCATTCATAGATTCAGAAGAAATCAAGAGATCCAGAGACGAGAAATCCATAGAAGCAAAAATTACTATACTTCAAGAGTTTCTCCTCTTCTCCAGTAAGAGCTTAGTACTAGAGAAATCAGTCGACGCAATATTTGGATCGTCAACGAAAGATGCCAAATGACTTCTACCGCTACCTAATGATCCCACAAAATTAAAAGAGAAAACAGAGTTATTTCTTTTCCCTACCCTTGTAATCCATTTGCAAAAGTTGTTATTTTGTTTTATTTTCCATGTAATCTCCATTAATGGCAATTAAAGGAAGTTCATCGAATTCGGGCATACAGGAGTTTGCGACCATGGTGGGAACCTCTCTATTCACAACAGAGAACATGTTGGCACAGTCCGATATGAAACTCATTGGAAAGGTAGTTGAGACTTTGATCATCGAATTTGAATAGAAGAAATATGAAGAATACCTTTTCTCTAGTTCACCTGGCTTGAAACCCAGGCATTATTGCTATGTGACAGCCGAAAACTATGAGGCTCCATCCCCCATTAACAAAAGAGGTCTCTGTTGAGAACATACAGTCTGAAACTCTACAGAACTTTGTGCTCAAAACGCACATGAAACAGAACCAAGCGCAAATCCATGTGCAAATAGCATGTGAACAAAAATCACCCAGAGCGCACTCCTATGCATGCCCATAAGCGGACGTGTAGGGAGCACACAGAGCACGCCCATCGCACACCGACAGGTGCACGTGTGGGGAGCATGAAGTGCGTGCCTCTATGCGCGCTTGCGTGCATGCAGGAGGGGAGTTCCCCCTGTGCGCCCGTGGGGAGTACTGCACACGCATTTGTAGGGAGCGCTCCATGCACGCCTACGAGGAGGGTGCCCCTGCGTGCTGCTTTGCACGCGATTGCGAGCGTGCCTCTATGCGTTGCTCTGTGCATGCCCACGCCTATGCACACAGAGCATGCCCCTCTATGCTTTTTCTCAGGTACGCGAGTAGTGGGCGCACCTCCACACTTTTCTTCCAATGCACGTGCATCTACTTTCTTTTCTTCAGATGATGAACATGCCCAACGCGTGCTCGGGCTCTGTCTTCCCTATGTGGATCATAATGCACAACATCTTTTTAATACTGATTTTGAGGTGCGCCCTCTGCGCACTCATTCAAGCGCAATAGTAGGGTGCGCACTCAATGCGATCCTTAGCAACATATTGTAAAGCGCACTGTAGAGGTGCGTAGGGCACGCACAGCAGGAACAAGAGAAAGTTGAATAAAGATTTTTGAATCCTTCAAATCATACTATTGAATTTTCAGTTTACTCTAGAATGATTCAAGCAGTGAATACTACGGGGGTAATCCTCTGGGTATTAAATAGTGATTGGGACGTAAGCATCATGCTTTGCATGTGAATGAAGACGCTCCCCAGGATTTGAGAGATTATAATTCAGAAGAGGAGTGCGATACAACCTGCTCCTTGATTAATTGTAAATGGCTGATTTCAGCTGTATTATCTCGTCGTAAGTCAGTTTTGGATTGGATTACTGATCCAAAAAGAAAACAGACTTCAAGAAAATTATACTTTGGAGCTGATTCGCTTGTTGTCATGTCCAATATGGTTAGCAAGGGAAAACAGATTGTGGAAAGTGACTCTTAAGATGCATAATTCACTTCAGGACTAAAATGAGTGATTATAGAGTTAGAGGGTATGTATCAGTGCATTCGAATCAGGAAAGGAGTCGCTATATTGCTGGATTATGAGCGGTTGGCCGGAGAATTCGACAATGAAGATGATAGACACTATGCTATTGTATCTTTATTTTCTTCGAACTCAAATAAAGATTCGGATGCTATGGTAAACATGGCCGATATTCTAGAAGAAGTCTCCAAAAGGCTTGATGAACAAGAATAGCATCTCCAATAATGAGAGGAGACAATGGATGAGATGAAGCAACTCTTGACTTAGTTATTAGTGCGAACCAAGAAAGGTCAATCTTCGTCACCCACTTTCAATCGACAGTAAGGAAAATAACCTATCAATGAAGATGAAGAGGACGAAGATGAGCATGAGGAGCCACCTGATAACTCTGAAGAAGATGAGAAGGTGAGGTTCATCATCAACCCTCATGTTGAAAAGATGAAAAAGATGGAGAGACAATTGCAAGTACTTCTTCATCGAAAAGAGCGGCAAGAAGTTGGGATAGTGTGTCCCTATCCCATAGAGTGGGAGATCATGCCATATCCTCTAAACTACAAGCCATCGAGTCTCGAGTCATTCTATGGCAAGGACCCTCCATACAAATACATCTTCTATTCTTGTCACAAATAGGACACTTAATGGGGCACGACCCAACTCCTACTAAGATATTTGCAAGTACTTTGTAAGGACCCGCATTTACTTAGTTTATGCAATTGTCCCACGGGACTATAAAATCATAGGCTGATGTAGAATGAGAGTTCTTAGCCCAATTTTTTGAAGATGAGACTAAAGTGTCTGTGCCATCCTTATTATATTCAAAGCAAGGAGAAGGCGAGATAGTTAAAGCCTTTTTCGAGCAATTCTGAGAACTCTCTATATGATTCCCCCATGGCATGATGCAGGAAACTCTCGAGGAGATATGCAGAAACAACTTACTGACCAATGTTCTGATTAAAATGAGTTCGATCAAATCCAAGTCTTTAAGAGGCTTGCTCAAGGAAGGTTAGCAATCTGAGGACATATTTCAGTGCCTTGAAGAGCAGAGATCCGGGAGAAGAGGCACAACAAACAAAGCTCTATCCCAATCTTCCCATTCCAAAGGGAAAGACATAATGGCAGTGGAAATTAGGCCGAAGCAAAAGGGAGAGCCAGCCAAGAATAGCCCTACGACGCCATCCAGTTCTCATAAGCAATGTCTATTTAAAGATGAACATACTACTACTATGTTTAATTTGTTTATCTAGCACAACATGATTAAGTCGCTGGAGAGTAAGAGGCCTGAAGAAGTTAGAAAAACTAATGATACAAACTATTGTTTATATCATCGGATCATAGGCCACCCCTCTAAGGATTACTACATCCTTAAGGATAAGATTCAGGCACTGATTGAGAATGAAGTAATTCTGCTAAGGGCCAAATAGAAGAGGGTTACGGAAAACGTGGCAACCTTCCAAATGGGTGCCTTAGATGTCCCGCTTGGAAAAAACTAGCTTATAAAGGTCAATTTTGATCCCCATGGCCGGCAGAAAAAAGGGCTAGCTTCTTTCACTATAGAGAAGTATGAGGTGCTTCGGGTGCATCCAGACCTTCTTGAAGATGAACCGTAGACAACAGTAGTGTACAAAAAGAAAAATCCAAAGTAAAAGGGAGATAGCACACATGCAACGCTGTCTCAGCAATCAATGAGAAGGAGCCAAATGATGTGGCTCGGTTAACAAACTCTGAAATAGAGATAATTACTCTAGTAGTAAAGCATGAAGCTGCGCCTCTTCTAGGCACTAAATCTGGAAGACAATATCTAAAGGATTACGGAAATGTCTTCATTGGCCACTCTAAGTCAATAGAGGAGGCTAAAGAGAAAATAACCAAGCAGACTTCTGACAAGAGAAGGTAGAAGGAGCACCAGTACAACTGAGCTTTGCGGAAGGATTCCCCTAAAGAGCAAAGCTCTTCATTTCAATTTGATACTCTGGCCCAGCTGGCTAATATACCAGCAAGGATAACTTTATATGAGTTATTGTCTTGTCCAAGGCAATAAGAGATGCTTTAAAGGAAGTTCTGGTAGATTCATAAACTTTCTTACCTCAACTTCTATAAGAGGTTAAGGAGACATGCCTGCACTGGAACTTGGTAGCAAGGCAAACCCCTTATATTTACGCCAGAGGATATGCAACTCAAGAATATCAAACATAACCCCTGTACTATACAGGGTATATTACTTCGATAGAAGTGGGTCAGATTCATGTTGATCCAGGATCTAGCTTAAGTATTATGCCATGAAGGCTTATGCAGTTCCTTAAGATCCATTCCCATAGATTGACTCCAACCAATTCTACCATTTTTGGCTTCAACGCCAATGGTAGTCATCCTCTGCGAAAGATAAGGTTGGCATGCCATATTGGAGATCTCAAGTGCGAGATATCTTGCTATTTGATTGATGCAGACACTTCGTACAGCCTCTTTCTAGGGAGATCATGGATTCATACTAACATGGTTGTTCCATCCACTCTGCACCAATGTATAAAATATGCGGATAAAGATGGAGAAGTACGCACTGTAATTACTGAGAAGCAACCATTTAAGAGAGTTGAAAATTACTTCACAGACACCCTCTTATATGCTGAGAGTGCTGTGGTTGCTCCATTACCACATGATGAATATGATAGTGGTAGTGAAGTGGATACTGAACCTGAGGCATTATTGCCAAGAAGAATATGAACCTCTTGTAATAAGCCTTGAGTGCTTAGATGCTAATAACATCACCAATGATGCAAGCGAATGGAAAATTAATAATAATCTATAATTTTCTTATTTGTCTGGTGTTGCTATTAATTTTGTACCCTCAGCTACTAGTACTGACGCTGATAATCTCTTAAACTTCGAAACTTTAGCAACTATGCACCTGTCAATCAAGTTATCGATAATGCTACAACCAAGTATTGATAATGCTGATAGAGTAGTGTTTAAAATGCCTACCTGCCGGATCGATAAAAAACCCATTCTCTTCGAAAGGGTTTGACCATGTGTGGCCCTATCCAATGATAGTAAAGATGAAGATCAGGAAGTCCTTCAATTTTATCATTAGAGACCAAAATCATCCTGAATGATGGAGAAAAAGGGATATGACTTTATTCGAAACCGCAGATTAAATTTCGGCAAAGGATGTCAAAGTCTACTTCGCTCATTCGTAGCCAAAGGAAATGCCAAATTATTATCACAAAACCGGTAGGGGTTGGGATATGTCACAACGCCCAATCCTTTAGATATAGATGAATGATCTGCCAAAATGAATAAAACTCCAATTGGGACTTAGATATTAGTCTAGGGGTACTATCTAAGGAGTTGGCTGCGAACATGACGTCTACTAGGCTGACTCCAGATGAAAATGATGAACTTACTCTTTCCCAGGATGAAATGTTAGTTAAACATCTTGATGCCTAATGTAACATGCACTTTAAACAACGCAAAAACCCTACTAATGATAAGGTGGTTCAAGTAAATATGGATGATGAAGCTAATCATAAGCTTATATTCATAAGTGAGAGTTTGTCTTCCGATGAAAGAGAAGACCTTATAACTCTCATTCGAAGACATGCTAGGTTTACATCCTCAAGTTGCTATGCATTAGCTTAATATTAAGCCAAAAGCAAAACTAGTAAAGCAACATCAAAGATGAATCCATCCAGAGTTAATGGAATCTATTAAGGATGAATTTAAGAAGCTTATACAATTTGGCTTCATCCGGAGAGAACAAAATCCTGATTGGGTAGCAAACACTGTTCCAATTCCCAAAAAGAATGGAAATATTCGAGTTTGTATCAATTTTCAAGATCTAAATGTAGTATGTCCCAAAGATGAATTTTTGCTTCCAATAACGGTTGTTATGATTTATAATACATGCGAATTCAAAAGGATGCCTTTCATGGACAGATTCTCTGGGTATAATCAAATTAAGATGTACCCTAAGGATGAGAACTACAATTCATTCAGAAGATTGTTAGGTGTGTACTGCTATACTATTATTCCATTCGGTTTGAACAACGCATGTGCTATATATCAACGTGTTATGAGCATAACTTTTTGTGAGCATCTCATTAAAATGGTAGAATGCTAAGTGGATGACCTTGCCATCAAGAGTCATAATAAGGACGATCATCTCAAAGACCTGAAAACAGTTTTTGACATTTTGAGAAAACACCATTTAAAAATGAATCCAACTAAGTCTTTTTTTTGTGTCTCTAGTGGTAAATTTCTTAGATTCGTCACATCCAAAGTTATCCACTTAGACCCAAAAAAGTTGAAAGCGATTCAAGAAATGCAGCCACCATGGAACCTCAAAGAACATCGGAGGTTACAAGGGAGGCTAGCTTACATTCGAAGATTTACTACTAACCTTTTAGGGTGATGCCAACGATTCTCCAAAGTAATGAAGAAGTGGGGTCGTTTGTTTGGGATGAAACTTGTCAATAGGCTTTCGAGGACGTAAAAAAGTACCTCACAAAACCTTCAGTGCTAGCAGCCCTTGTATTAGAAAAATCATTCTTGATATATGTTTGGCAATTGACCATTCACTTGGTGCTCTATTGGCCCAAACCAACGAGTTAGGCTTTAAGCAAACCATTTACTACCTTAGCAGAACTACGGTAGGCGACGAATACCACTATACTCCAGTAAAAAAAAGAATTCTTGGCCCTAGTGTTCGCAGTTCAAAGAATGTGACATTACTTAGTGGGCCAAACAATATATATAATCTCTTGGGTAAATCCCCTAAGAGTAGTTATGACCAAATCTAGGTCACTCAATTGCAGGTTAGCCAACTAGTCAATCCTTTTATCACAGCATGATATGTGATTTAAGGAACAAAGCATCACTGATTTCCTAACGGAACATCCCATCATAGAATCCTCTAAGCTTTACGAGGCTATTCCAGATGAAATGGTAGATGTCAACATGACTATCAAAGAATAAGTTTGGTTGTTATTCTTTGACGGAGTGGCTCAAAAAATATTTACTAGAGTGGGGGTAGTTCTAATATCCATGTACAATCATGTGATTCTCGATGGTACTCACCCACATAGCCTTATTCTCACAATGTGTCAGAGTATAATGCATTATTAATGGGACTACAAATCACCTGACAGCTGGTAATTCAGCATTTGGAAGCTTATAGGAACTCCAAACTCATATTAAACCACTAAAAGGAGAATACGAAGGTCAAACATAAATATCTCCTTCCTTACTATGATGCAACAATTACAATTGCCAACTCATTCGTGGAGTGTTACATTGATTATGTGTCACGGCACAAAAATGTACATGCTTATACTTTGGCTTTCCTTGCAACCACATTAGTGCTCCATGCTGAATCTAACAAAAGCATTGAGACTGAAAGTCACAAGCTTCTTTGCCCCAAACAAATACTCGAGGCAAATAAAGTCCATACATCAGGGGTGAACTTCAAGCCCAGAGATTGGTGATTCGTCGTCGTCGACCTTGCGCTCTATGGGATATTACCGGAGGATCCCAAAGAAGTCACCAAAATAAAGAAGGAAGCAAAAAAGTTCCATTATAATCATGAGTTAGGTACCTTGTATCGAAAAACGCCAGGTGGGAATTTGCTTTAGTGCTTATCTCAATAAGAAGCACAAGAAACGCTCAAAGAAGCGTATGACGGGGCCTGCATGCTCACTAGTCAGTACTTAAATTAGGAGACCAAATAAAAAGAATGGTTTTCTATTAGTCAACGGTAATGGAAGACGCCATGACATATGCAAAGAAGTGCCATGCCTACATACATCAGGCTCCACAGCATCTACACCCGACTATGATTACTTGGCCATTCGAGATATGGGGAATGGATATTATTGACCCCATCACTCCACCATCTTCTCGTGGACATCTGTTAATACTAGTTATAATGATTACTTCTCAAAATTAGCATAACCTACCCCTTTAAAAGAAGTAAAAACAACTGATATGGTAAACTTTATCAAACACCACGTCATCTATCGCTTTATGTTTCCAGACGGATGATCAGCGATAACTCCTCAATTCATTAGCAGGACCTACACTAAATTCTGTGATAAATTTAGTGTACAGAATGTGTTCTCATCCCCATATAATCTGGCCGCCAATGGTCAAGTAGAAGCATTAAATAAAAACAGTGTGAGGCTTTCGGTGAAATTCGTTACTACATGCTAGCCTGACTGGCATGAGAAATTAGAAGCTTGTCAATGGCCTTATCGAACAATGGTAAGAACACCAACAAGTGCCACACTATTCTTTGGTGTATGGTTGTGAGGTCGTCCTGCCTCTGCAAATCCAGATCCTTCCCTTCGGGTGGCATTAGTGATAAGAATGACCACAGAAGAAAAACACAACCAATGACTTCGAGAATTAGAAGTATTAGATGAAAAGCACTTAAAAGCTCAACAACAGATAGAGCTCTATCAAGCACGAATATCCTAAGCCTTCAATAAGAAAGTGAAAGAACGAACTTTCAAAGAAGACGAGTGTTAGTACTAAGACGACCGATGGTCATGACGCATAAGACTAAGGAAAAATTCCAGCCAAAATGGGAGGGCTCAATTGTAGTAGAGGCGGTCTACTCAATGGAGCATACCAATTAATCAATCAATATGGTGATCAGATAATGATGTCAATCAATAGAAAATTTATGACGAAATACTATTCTTAAAGGAATGAAGTCATCCGACCTCTTCTTCAATACAACAAATGAAAAAACTCTGGCTCGTTGCTGAGGTGCAGCTCTATGCCCGACTGGGGGTGTTAGACGAAAAGAATCCTACATCTTTATGACTAAGAATAGAGGAAAATTTTGGTATGTAAACCCGAAACGGATCCTTATTAACCCCATTGATGAGTGTCATATATTGTATAATTATAGCCTTCATATTATCTATTTTTATTTATAAATAATGCTACTCGGGTATTTTTAGTGTATTTTTCAGGTAATCCGATCATACAAGGAGATAGCATGAAATCAGAGCCGGATTAGGAAATCAAGTCCAGAAAAGAGTTCAAAAAGAGTAAAGTTACATGATTAAAATATTACAGAGACTCAAAGTCAAATACAGTCAAGGAAATCAAATTTACAAGATAAGAGACTCATGTGAAAGAAATTTCAACCGATTTTTTACAAAATTTAGCCACCAAATGGCGGTAGTTTCAGCCAAATAGCGGCCAAAATGTGGTCCCACATGCTTCTTTATCGTCAGTGATTTCGTTGTAATTTTGTAGTTTTTCAGTTCAGCTAGAATTAGGGTTTGATTTCCGATGCCTATATATTGGCCGTATCCATGTATTTTAAAGAGAATCCTGTAAGTTTTGTACTCGTTTTAATTTAATAAAATTAGGATTTTGCTGAAGGGGTGGCGGCCATAACACCATGCTCCAGAGGTAAGCCATTGCTTTTAATTCTTTACTTGCTTTTTAAATAGAGTTAATTATTTTCCAGTTTAGGTGTTATTGCTTTCTAGATTAGATTTAATTGCGTTCATGAATAAAAATAGGATTTTGCTTACTAGAATTATGAGTAGCTAATTTTCTTTAGCCCTAGTATATAGATGAAGTTAGTTTAATAGATCTAACATGGATTTATCTCATCTTCTTTCTAAAAAGAAATAAAGTTATGATTTTTCTATAAATAAATAAAAGATAGAGTTTACAAATCATAATTCTTTGATAGATTATGCTTAATTAATATTTTGATAATCTATGCTTAGATGAAGTTTGGAATTCTTATTCTTTGTTTATTTTTAGAATTTTCAATAAAGATTTTTCTATAAATAAATTGAATTGGATAAACTTGTAAATATAATTTCTTTGATAGGTTATACTTAAGTTCGGTTTTTTGATAGCCTATACTTAGATCAGGGTTTGAAGTTTATTTCTTTTCTTTTGTTTATGAGATTTTTTACTTGATATGATTTGTTTTTAAGAAATGTGCTATCTTTAATGGTCTATACTTGTACACCACTTGATAGGTCATATTTAGGGGCACTTGATTAAAATCAAATTAAATAGATTGCCTTTTTAATATGTTACTTATTCGTGCATAATTAAAAAGATAGGAAGAAAGAGATAATTTATTGTTAGGCTATTATTCTAATGGATTTGAGATCCTAGGCTAATCTCTAGAACTTAAAACTAATCTTCTCTCGATCTAGAAACTCATAGTTAGTCCGTTAGACTAAGTAAAGAGTAAGAAATGCAGAAACACCTTAGATCCCTGTGGGACGACATGTTAAGTGCTACAACTAACACTGTGCCCTTGCAGTAAATTATCACATCAAGTTTTTGGCGCCGTTGCCGGGGATTGACGGTGTTTTTCTTGCTTTTTCTAACGTTTTACGGGTTAACAGTGTGTATTGAGTGTTCAGGGAGCAGATATTCTAGATACAGGAAGACAAAAAGGATCGGAGAAGTCTCAGAACTGTGCAACAGAAAGTAGAGGGCCAAACACTCTGGTTTGACCGCTATTTAGCAGTAAAACCTGCCAATTGGCAACTATTAAGGTACTTTCCGAACCCAAATTGTTTCTAGTTCTGTAATTTTGTTGCCAGGTTGTGTAAATAATATATAAAAATAAAACATATTAGACACTGTAGGAATCATAGTTTCTATTTGATCATATCTATTCCACCATTTTTCTCTCCGCCACTCCCCACTTCTTGCATTAGTTTAGGAAATTCACGGATATACTCACGGTCGCTGGTTCATGCCATATTGGACCCGTGATCAATTTGGTCGACTAGTGAGATCAGATTTGCTCATGGGTGCGAAGATGGACCAACCGATCCCGATCCTTCAGGATCGATATTACCCGTTGCACACATCATTACCATCATGCATCAAACTTCCATACGCAGAGGGTAATCACTATAAGTTGAAGCAACAGTACATTAGTATGCTTCCTAAATTCACTAGTTTTGATTCAGAAGATGCATATCTCTATATCAGTGAATTTCAGGAAGTATGCATAATGATTAAACTGCAACACTTATTGGAGGACGCAATTAAGCTCCGCTTCATCCCCTTTGTACTTAAGGATAATGCCAAGAAGTGGTTGTACAGTATGCCTACTGATTCAATCACTACTTGGGATGAATTCATTGCAGTATTTCTCAAGAAGTATTATCCCACGCATAAGACGACAAGGATTAGAAATCAAATCAATCAATTCTGTCAAGTGCTAGGAGAACCTTTCTGGAAATACTTGGAACGGTTCAAAGATCTTTTAGCCAGTGCCCCCACCATGCGATAGAAATGTGGCAGCTGTGTCAAATCGTGCACGAAGGACTCGATTACACATCAAAAACTCTTCTTGAGTCCATATGTCAGGGGGAGTTCATGAGAAAGAATGAGAATGAAGCATGAGACTTTCTTGAGGACCTATCGTGGAAGACTATGTAGTGGGAGAGTCCCACTGAGAAGCTCAGTGCATTAACTTCTGCGCATAAGGGTGGTATCCATAGCGTTGACAGCTCTATAGCTGCCGAACTTAAAATTGCAGCCCTTATGAGGAGAATTGAGGTATTGGAGACTCCTACTGCTCCACCGGTTGGTCAAGTAAATCAAATTCAAGTTCCCACATACTTTAATTGCAGAACTCCAAATCATGTTATGGAGGAGTGTCCATAATTAACTAATCTCATGGGTCCCACACTTGAACAGGCAAACACCTTGTATCAACAACCCATGAACAATCCTTGCGCTTCTACATACAATCCTAGCTGGAGAAACTATTTAAATCTATCATGGGGTCAAGGGCAATATCAGGGGGCCCCTAACCCTAACATCCAACCTCCAGCTAATGGTCAGTTCCCAAGACCAAATGTGGGTGCTTATCAACACCCAAATGCATCAAATTATGGGAACAACCAGAATAGACCACCTGCACAAAACCACTTACATCCACATCAGGGGTCTAATAATAAATAAGAAAAGTGACTTCAGTCACTTGAGAAGCACGTTGAAAATCTTCTCAAGTCTCATTCTAAATTTGACACGCATATGTCCAATCTTGACACACACATGCAAAATCTTATGAAAGTGTCAGCTAATTTTATTCAAAGTATAGGTCAGCAACTACTTGTAAACTCTCAATCTATTAAGAATATAGAGCAGCAAGTTGGACAATTAGTGAGTCAAATGAGTGAATGTGGCCAGGGTACCTATCCAAGTAAACCCATAATGAATCCTAATGCCAGTTCCTCAAACTCCAATCAGTCGCATGTCCACCAATGCAATGCCATTCACACGCTTAGATCTGGCAAGCAAGTGGACAATAGTGTAGCCATGCCCCCTGATCCCACTCCTACTATCTCGCAGGCTATACCATCTCTTCCACCCCTTTCTCCACGACCATCTCCATCACCTCTATCATTGTCACATGATCATTTGGAAGAACCTGTTCCTAAGCCGAAAGTACCATATCCCAATCGGCTTAGAAAACCTTCACCGCAACTAGAAAAGATTCTTGAAATATTTCAGCAGGTGAAGGTTAATATTCCACTCCTTAATATTATACAACAGGTTCCTACTTATGCTAAGTTCCTCAAGGATTTATGTACTAAGAAACGAGTATGAAACGTTCCTGAAAAAATTTTTCTTGCTGCAAATATATTGCAAATCCTCTCTAACTCCTTGCCTATCAAGTACAAAGATCCAGGTTCCCCTACAATCTCATGCACCATTAGGAACACTACATTTGATAGGGCGTTGCTTGATTTAGGGGCAAGTGTCAACTTGTTTCCTTACGCTGTTTATCAATAACTGGGATTAGAAAAACTTCAACCTACTAAGGTCACATTACAGCTAGCTGATCGTTCTATTAAGAGACTACTTGGTATGGTTGAAGATGTGCTCATTAAGGTCGGCGAGTTTATCTTTTCTTTAGACTTCATTGTCTTAGAAACTGAGCCGATCTCTAATTCACGGAATCAAATTTCAGTTATCTTGGATAGACCATTCCATGCAACATCAAATACATTAATTGATTGTAGGAGTGGCCTCATGAAGTTATCGTTTGGGAATATGACTGTGGCATTGAACATATTTAATATGGATGAGCACGCAACGAGCTCCCTCATTGAAGTCAACATTATTCAAAATTTGCACTCTCATTCGACCTCTTGTACTGATGATGAACCCTCATTTGAGCAATTGTTCAAAGATGAGCTCATATTATTAGATGAATTAGCATATAGTGATTCTATGTATAATGATACTTGTGCAAATGTGCCATTGATTTATGAGCAAACTTTTGATGATTTGTTTGCCAAGGAGCTCGCATTACTAAGTGAGTTAGAAGAGCCACCATCACATTCAGTCGAGCCTATAGCACTCTTCTTACCTCACGATATTTCTATATGTATGCTTGTTACTAACGATGATTGGCATGTTTATAATAAAGAATTCTTTAACCCAATTGTTAATGCTTACATATGGACGAAGAAAAAACGATGGCGGCATAAGCTACAGACAGGTAATTTCGTGACTTGTAGGAGGTTGATGAGATATAATAATGCACTCACTTTACGTTTAAAACGCACATATTATGAAAGTGGGAAGCGATCGAGAGGTCGTAACCGCTTTCCATACGTTAATAAGGTGATGATATTGAGATCGTAACTTTTACGACTCTCATTATTTGTATAGTATTGGTATAATAGTTTTCATATTTTTTTACCACACTTGGTTTGTGTATGAGTGCATACACGAGTTTAGGTATGGGGGAGTGGGATAGGATATTTTCTGTGTTTTTCTAAGATTTTAGTTTTTTTAGAGTTTTTATTTTATTTTTTTTGATTTTTGGGTGTTTCTTTATTTTACACTTTGGGTAGTTTTTAGGGTAACTAACTGAAAAAAATAAAAAAAACTAAAAAAATTAAATTTAACAACAAATTTATGTATTTTTATCAATAGATCAACCTAATTATAGATAAATGAACAAATTTAGATTTGAAATTGGATATGAGAGTAGATTGGACGATACACTTTGAATTTATGAAAAAGATTAAAATTCAAAAAATAAATATCGCTAGCAGCACTTTTGAAATAAGTATACATCTATTTTTCACTTCACAATAGTTTATTAAGTTAAGGACAAAGATGATAACGATTGGGTAAGTCTTCTCTTTCTAAACAAAGAAAAGAAAGTGAATAAACTTATGGGGTGAGCCTGGTATTAAGGCAATAATCTCGAGAGTGATAAAATAATAGGATGCGTCTGGTATTAAGGCAATAGTCTCAAGAGTGAAAAAAGAGTATGATCAAAGTAACCAGGTACTTTGCGCCTAAGTGAGTATGAATATTCGCCTGAAAGATGAAATATTCTAAAAAAAAGAAAAAGAAAAAGAAAAGAGTATGAACCAAGTAATCGGGTACGTTGCGTCTAAGCAAGCGTGAGTATTCGCATGAAAGGTGAAATATTCTTAAAAAAAAGAAAAAAAGAAAAAAAAATTGTTATGAAAGAGGGGATGAATCATGAGTTAGAGTTGGAGTCCAAAACCAAATTAGACTATCACACGTGCACGTAGATGTATAGGAGCCAATAGATTATCTGTTAGTGAGTATTAAAAGATAGGATTTAAATTTTTGATTAAAATGATAAGTTTATTTGATATGACGCTCGATTTGAAAATTGATAATCTAAATGCGTTCTTGAGTTTGTATATTAGTGAGATTAATTGATGAAAATATTATTAAAAAAAGATTTTTCTTTTTTTGGTATAAATTTTTTATTTTTTATTTTTTGATTTTTGGTTATCCTTATTTTTCTTTTCTTTATTTCTTAATCTATTTTCTTCATGAATTTTGTGGGTATATTCAATGCAAACCCTCACGAGACAATACTCGTCCACTAGGGTAACCTAGGGATTTAAAGGCTTGTTGCACGTGCTAAGTGCAATCGTGATTCCTGTGAAAGTGAGTTAGAATTTTTCGTTTTCTTTTAGGTTTAGGTTTTGCTCGAGGACTAGCAAAAGATAGGTGTGGAGGTATGATTAGTGTCATATATTGCATATTTATAGCTTTCATATTATCTATTTTTGTAAATAAATATGCTACTCGGGTATTTTTAGTGTGTTTTTCAGCTAATCCGATTCATACAAGGAGATAGTATGAAATCAGACCCGGATTAGGAAATCAAGTCCAGAAAAGAGTTCAAAGAGAGTAAATCTATAAGATTAAAATACTACAGAGACTCAAAGTAACATACAGTCAAGGAAATCAAATTTACAAGACAAGAGGATCACGTGAAAGAAATGTCAACCGATTTTAACAAAATTTAGCTGCCAAATGGCGTAATTTCAGCCTAATAGCGGCCAAAATGTGGGCCCATACGCTGCATTTTCGTCGGTGGTTTCGTTGTAATTTTGTAGTTTTTCAGTTCGATTAGAATTAGGGTTTGATTTTCGAAGCCTATATATTGGCTGTATCCTTGTATTTTAAAGAGAATCCGGTAAGTTTTGTACTCGTTTTAATTTAATAAAATTAGGGTTTTGCTAAATGGGTGCCGGCCGCAACACCATGCTCCAGAGGTAAGCCATTGCTTTTAATTCTTTACTTGCTTTTTAGATAGAGTTAATTGCTTTCTAATTTAGGTTTTATTACTTTCTAGATTAGATTTAATTGTGTTCATGAATAAAAATAGGATTTTTCTTACTAGAATTATGTGTAGCTAATTTTCTTAAGCCCTAGGATGTAGATAAAGTTAGTTTAATAGATATAACATGGATTTATCTCATCTTCTTTCCAAAAAGAAATAAAGTTATGATTTTTCTATAAATAAATAAAAGATAGAGTTAACAAATCATAATTCTTTGATAGATTATGTTTAATTAATATTTTGATAATCTATGCTTAGTTGAAGTTTGGAATTCTTATTCTTTGTTTATTTTTAGAATTATTAATAAAGATTTTCCTATAAATAAATTGAATTGGATAAACTTGTAAATCTAATTTTTTTGATAAATTATACTTAAGTTCGGTATTTTGATAGCCTATGCTTAGATTAGGGTTTGAAGTTTATTTCTTGTCTTTTATTTATGAGATTTTCTACTTGATATGATTTGTTTTTAAGAAAGGTGTTATTTTCGATAGTCTATACTTGCAAATTACTTGATAGGTCATACTTAGGGGCATTTGATTAAAATCAAATTAAAAAGATCATCTTTTTAATATGTTACTTATCCGTGCATAATTAAAAAGATAGGAAGAAAGAGATAATTTATTATTAGGCTATTATTCTAATAGATTCGAGATTCTAGGCTAACCTCTAGAATTTAAAATTAATCTTCTCTTGATCTAGAAACTCATAGTTAGTCCGTTAAATTAAGGAAAGAGTAAGAAACACAGAAACACCTTAGATCCCTGTGGGATGACCTGTTAAGCGCTACAACTGATATTGTGCACTTGTAGTAAATTATCACATCACCCATCTTGCTGGGGGTGAAAGCATGAACTATCCTAATTTGCTACAACAAAGGGGAGAGGAAAGTTTGGTATATAAGTCCAAACGAAATCCTCGATTCCTTACCATTCTAAGGGAAATAGTATGGCTAGTCCAACTCAAATAGTAGTTGGTAAAGGCAAACTAAATCCATTAATAGCTGGGGCCTTGCTAAAAATCCCACAACAAACTTGTCACAAGATGTCCAAAGCCGGGAAGGCAAAGGTAAAAAGACAAGTTTGGTATGTAAGCCCAAACGAAATCTTTGATAATTAATCATACTGAGGAAATAATATGGCTATTCCAATCCAAACGACAATTGGTAAAGGCAGACCAAATCCATTAATAACTGAGAGTTTGTTAAAAATCCTAATGAGATCAGTCTCATATCATATTAAGCTTTTACCTCTAACAGAAATGTTTCAATCTCCCACAGCTTCTCAGTTAGAATAGTCAACTCTAACAATCATTTCTAAACAACTTGAGTCCAAGTTTTCATACACTCCCTGTTAAGTTAAAATGAAACCTCTGATGACGAAAATCTGAATTAAATTTTGGATTATCTACAATAGTAATATTTGGTTTTTATTGGTTTTACCTGTCAAGTTAAATCTTACCTCTAACAACAAAACTTTCCCCGTCAATTTTTCTCCCAGCAGAGCTAGTGACCTTCCAAAATATTCACGTTAAAATCATACCTCTGACACTAGAATACAAAATTAAGTCAATTTTCTTTATGAGATCAACCCAGCTAGATCATTCGTCATGTTAAGCTTTCACCTATGACAGAAAAGACAAACTCACAATTCACCAAGTTCAAAAGTACAACCTCTGATAAACTTGTTCTTGGCATTGTTAGGTTAACAATTGCCTCTAATTAAAATCATATCCCTATCAAACTAACAGTTACCTCTGATAGTTAATTCATAAGATTAAACATGTTAATCATTACCTTTGTTTAGCCACCTCATTTCTATCACGTCCAGAACGTTTGAATAGATCAAGTTTCGAGGCATGCTAAATGATACCTCTGTTTTCGCCCAAATCCCATTGTACTAGATGCCATTGAACTTGTAGATTAAACATGTTAAACACTATCTCTATTTAATTGGTTCATTGCTACCATGTCCCGAATCTCTGAATAGAATGAACCACAAGAGATATATTTAATAATACCTCTATCTTTTCTTAATCCGTCATACAAGATGTCACTGAATAGATAGGATCTTATTTTCGCAAACTCTCGTCTATCATGTCCAGAATCTCTGAATAGCTTGAGTCAATACTTAATAGAGACATTAACATCATATCTCTGCCTATTATCTATATCTCCTAATATGTCATACTAGACGTCACTGAATATTTAGGACTTAACTCATTTGAAGACTCTTTATATTATGTCCAATACCTCTGAATAGTTTGAGTTACCATCAATGAGATACGTTAATAATTACCTCTGTCCATAAAATTTGTCCCTTTGTCTATCATGCTCTTAGCCTCTGAACATATATCTAGACTGCAACAGACTTCAATTTTAATCATGTTATAGACAACAAGTTTTCTAAAAGCAAAAACACAAGTTGAAATCTAAATCAGAAGACTTCACATTTGTTTGAAACGCAATTCAGACCAAAATGCTCTTACTGGCGTAACAGCATTATGATATTCAATATTTCAAAAGCAGGTGGACAGCACAAGCACAGAGGCCAAAATTTTGTTATTCCAACATCAAGAAAAATTCCTTACAAGCATTTTTTGATATTTTGAAGAGGTTCAACAGTATACCTATGAAGATCAACAAAATTTTTAGATAAAATTTGATAAATTCTATGAAGGTTCAAAATTACACATGTAATATCTAAATAGCTGGAAGATAATGATTTTAGAAGATGGTTCGCATAGTACGAGCTTCAACAAATCAACATGGGATCTTGAAGCTCCCAAACAGCAATGATGAACATAAGATTGTATACTTGCATAAGAAGACAAGAGATGAAGCTGAGTTATAACTTAAACTCAGGAGCAAATACTGAGTCAACATTCAAAACTATGGGACTCAAGAACTCAAGACATATCAAAGGCTCTCTACATGATTTAACATTGTGTTAGCAAGAGCTAAAGGACCAAGAATGTAGCGACTATAGAAGACAGTTTACAATACACCATGAAAATTGCGGTAAACAATAAAGACTACAGAGACAAAATCACAAGAATCCAAAGTAATTTGAAATTTATTACGAATCAATAATGAAATTATAAACTATGGATGTGGTTCTACATGCACTGAAAAATATAACAATCCGCTAAAAGAAAAGCACAACTAGAGGTGCGCGCTGCCACGGAGCATGCCTTTAACACCGCGAAGCTCATACCGAAGAGCGTGCACCGTCTCAGACAAGAGCATCTAAGGAGCGCGCATCCCTAATAAGTGCACGCAACCTAGAAGTGAAACTAGTGGCATGCACCGAGGAGCACGCCCTTGAGCGCTATGGAGTGTGAACCGAAGAGCACGAATCACTCAGACAAGCGCATCCCATGTCCTAGAGCGTGTGCGTCCAAGTGCACATCGTAGGTGCGTGGAACACTGAAGCACACTTAGGAGAGCATACTTGAGGAGCATACCCCTAAGCTCCATGGAGCGTGCACCGAAGAGTGCATGCCATCCAGACGAGCGTATTCCATATCCAAGATCACGCACATCCTCAACAAGCGTGCACGCACATCCTCAACAAGCGTGCACCTCCTAGGAGTGCGCAATCCCAAAGCTCACTTAGGAGTGCGCAACTGAGGAGCTCATATTGAGAAGCGCATGTCTCAAAGCGCAATGCACGGATGCCCAAGGCGCACAGTGCACGCACCTAGGATGCGCCATGCACACACCAATGACACACTGAATAGGGCCAACCATGTATGCACCAAGGGAGCAACGCATGCCCCGAGCACTAATTGTGGGCCCCAGGGGCACCACTGCGCCCGCCCCAGGGGCCTGCACACGAGTGCCAGCCTCAAGTCGCTGTGCATTCACCCTAGGGGCATGCGTGCACGTGCTTGTCCCAGGTGCCTGCACACGCGCCTAAGGGGTCTGCCCCTAGGGCACTGTGGGCACTCGCCCTAGGGGTTTGCACACTCTTGTGCCTGCCCCAAGGGCCTGCCCTTGCACGACCGCCCTAGGATTGTTGCGCGATGCCTCAAGGGCTTGCACGCGTGCCCGTCCTAGGGGCCTGCACGCGCCCTTCCTAGGGGGAGTGTTGCGCAATGCCCCAGAGGCTTACACACGCGCCTGTCCCAGGGGCCTACACATGCCCTTCCTAGGGATGCTACACGTGTGCCCAGGGGCCTGAACGCGCCCTTCTGGGGTGTTGTGCACACCCCTAGAGAGCAGCACGCCTAAGAGTGTGCACTCCACTTCGTGTATGGAATTGGTTATAGCAATCTCTCAGATCGTTCCCGTGATTAGTCCTCGATTATAGTGAGATTTGAGGAACAATTATGTTTCCACAGTCTATAAAAAGACTTCTCTTTGAAAGGAGGAAGGCCGGAAAAAGAATATATGAGTCAAAAATGACTAAAAGAAAAAGTCCAGAGAAGGAGCGAAAGACTCTGAAGAGCATCAGACTATCCACCTCTGCCTGCATTCAGAGATCTAGAGATCCAGAGAAGCAAAAATTACTGTGCTTCAAGGGTCCTCTCCTCCGGGCAGAGCTTGATGTTGGAGAAATCAGTTGATATGATATTCAGATCATCAACGGAAGATGCCATACCACTTTCACTGCTGTCTAAAGGACCCACAAAATTAGAAGGTAAAACAAAGTTATCTCTTTTCCCTACTTCTGTAACTCATTTTCAAAAGTTGTAATTTTCTTTTATTTTCCTTGTAATCTTCATTAATAGCAATTAAAGGAAGTTCATTGAATTCGGCCATACAACGACATCAAATTTGCACTGCTCTAGGATCATGTTAAGCAACACCATGTACAATTTTTGTTGTGGAGGACGATATGATCTTTTATTTGATAAAAAGACTCACCAAAACCAGCAGCTTCCAGAGGTACCCAACTTTTAAATTGCTTTCGCTGAAGCAGTGATTGCTGATGTTGGCGCAAAGCTCTCAGAATCTTTAGGAACCACTTGGTATTTTATTGACTATACAGGTAAATGAGGGTTTTTCTTCAGGAATGTCAGGGATGGGGATGACTCTTAAGATTTCTTATCTTGTAAATGGTATCTCCTCGTCCTTGACTATAGAGTACGTGGGTTGGTCACCCATCGCCGGTTGAAGTTGTGCATAGAACTCTCATGGGATCTTGTTGCAATGCGATGCATGTTTGTATAATGTGTATTCTTCCAACCGTGCATCTAACATATATGTCATGAATGAAAGTTTTTATTTATTTTCCGATAGTCAACTTCCCGTTCGGGCCACAGCCGGAATTTCTCATAATTCTCCATTAGCTTTTTATTTCCCATGTTTTTGGTTCTTTGTCTCTATTGAGGAGATGAACCTACGGGTTCTGCTCTCGGTCGTTTTGAAGCGGCTTTCTTTCTCGGTCCCATCTTGAAAATGGTATCATAATATCACTCTTAACAAATAATAGTAAAGGTATGATCTTTATTTATTATTCCTCAATATTATTATAATTATATATTTTTGTTATTATGATCATCATTTTTTAAAAAACATTTTCAATTTCCCCCAATATATATCAAACATTATTTTATTACCATTTCTTTTACATGATTTTGATATACGTTGTGTGTTCTAGCAACCCATGGATTTTTATGCCAAAAACGTTGTGATTTTTATCTATTTTTTGCCCTTAAATTAGTATATTTCATCAAATAATTAGAGAAATTTGTCCAAAATTCAAGAAAATTAGTCAAACTACCCCATTTCATTAAAAGTTAATTTTCATTTTTGATCTACTCTAATTACTTCACATAATTTGTAGATCTAGGTTTTTAAGATAAAAATCTTTTTTTCATGAAAATAACTCAAGAAATATTAGAGATGAGTAGATTTACTTGTTTAGAGATAAGTAGAGTTTTGAAAAAAATTACGCGGGGTCGAGTTTAGCTAGCGAAAGGGGATGAAATCTCCTTTGGACTACTGTGAAGAAGAGGGGCTATAGTTTGGTATTTGAGAAAAGAACTCATAGGGCTATTTATAACTGAGAGTGGTTGTCAACAACTGCATTGACAGTGGATTCAACAGCTGCTCTCGGGTAAAAAAATTTTTGCCCTACAGTTGATGGCTTTCGATAGCGACTTTGACAGCCGCTCCATTGGGAGAACTGTCAAGCCAAAAATTTTTCTTTCTTCTTTTTTTTTTTTAGTTTTTGTTAATTCCAAAAATAATGTTACTTCTAAAAACTAGTTGCTAGTCCATATTTCTTAAGTAAATAACCAAAACTAAGGTTAGAATTTTTTTTAAATGAATTTTAATAAAATTTAAAAGAAAAACTAAAAGAAATAGAAATTTTGAAATATTTGAAAAGTTATTTGAAAACATTGTGGTATTAAAATAAAAGTTAATTTCATAAACATCCCCCAGCTTAAAATACACATTGTCCACAATGAATTTATATTTCTATCATTAAAAACAAGTAAATATCAAGAGATAGTGCATAGATATTTTCTCCATTCGCTACTCACGGTGTATCAACTACAAAACCAAAATTGTTAGTACATAATATACAATAAAATATATTGTGTCTTCATTAAGTTCCTATCATGGAGTTGTCGGAGGATCCAGTAAACTATGAGATTCCTCCATGTGCTTAAAAAATTCTAAGTAGTGTTTCAAACATTTTTGTTTACATCAAATATGTAACCATTCTTAGGATTTTCAACCTCAATTACACCATGCGGATACACAATTTTAACGATAAATGGTCCAGTTCAACGTAAGCACAATTTTCCAGAAATAGATGAGTCGTGAATCATACAGAAGCACTTTGTTGGACGAATGAAAAATATGGCGTGAAATATGTTGATCATGTTATATTTTCATCCTCTTCTTAGAAATGTGTGAGTTATCACACGGATCACGTCTTAACTCTAGTAATTCATTCATTTGCAACTTTCGTAATGGGTTTACAGAATTGAGATCTAAATTAACTATTTTAATTACTCAATACATCTTATTCTCAATCTCTACAAATAAATGACAAACTTTTCTATAAACTACAATATATGGAGACATGCTTAAGAGTGTCTTCTATGGTATACACTCTAAATGACCATCTTTGTGAGACGAATTAACCATTTCCTCTAAAATTTGTCTAATTTCCCTATTAGCTAATTCAATTTGTCCATTTGACTGTGGATGATATGGTATGAAAATTTTATGTATGATATGATACTTTTTCATGAATTTCTCAAAGGCTTTATTGCATAAATCAGAACCCCATTGCTTTTTATAACTTTAGAAATCCAAATCAGGATAATATATATTCCTTGAGAAATTTGATCACCGTTTGTTGACCATTATTTCTATAAGCAGCGGTTTCCACCCATTTAAAGACATAATCAACTACTATGAGGATATAGGTGCATCTGTTAGAAATAAAGAATGGTGCTATGAAGTTAATACCCCAACACTCGATTATCTCAATTATAAGAATAGGTATTATAGGCATATCATTCTTTCGGGTTAGTTCTCCTAATTTTTGACATGACTTGCAATGTTTACAATATTTGTGCATGTCCCTAAACAATGTGGGCCAGTAAAATCTACATTGGAAAATCTTACCCACCATCTTTTTGGAAAAAAAATGTCCACCACAAGCTTCTGTAAGGTAGAAAATAATGATACTCTTAATCTCATCACCAAGCACATAGTACCTAATAATCTGGTCTAGGCTAAACACGTAAGAGTCATCATAAAGAAATGGCATATCACATATAGGAATCATCACTTATCTTGCACGCTCTAATTACTTAGCATTTCACCTAGAATAAGAAAATTAATAATATCAGCATACCATGGAGTTGTACTAATGGAAAATAATTGTTTATCAAGGAATGAGTCCTTAATTAGTAGCTTATCATTGTTTAATGTTAGACGAGAGATGTGGTCGGTGATCACATTCTCCACTCCCTTTTATCTTGAATTTCGAGATCAAATTCTTGGACCAACAGTTTCTATTGGATTAAATGGGGCTTTGCATCCTTCTTTGATAAGAGATATTTGAGTGTCGAATGATCTGTAAAAATAATCACGTAGGAGCCCAAAATATATGTCGAGAGTAAATACAACAACTAGGAACTTCTTCTCGATTATCGTATAATTTTTTTGCGCATCACTAAGAGTCTTGCTAGCATAGTACACTACGTAGGGCTTCTTGTCTCTTAGTTTCTCCAGTATTACCCCAATTGCTTATCACTCGCATCACACATACTTTCAAATGATAGTGATCAATCTGGAGGTTGCATTATTGATGCTGTGATGTGCATTTCCTTGAGTGTATAAACTATTTAGCATGCCTGCATTCATTTGAACTACACATCTTGCGCAAGAAGTTTAGAAAGAAGTATAGCAATATTACTAAAATCCTTTATAAACCTTCTACAAAAGTCTTCATGTCTTAAGAACGAATGTATATCCTTTGCAGTTTTAGATATTAGTACTTTGGAAATAGATTCAACTTTCACCTTATTTACTTCCATCTCTTTATATGAAACAATGTGACCTAATATAATACTCTTTGTAACCATGAAGTGGCAATTTTCTCAATTTAGGAGCAAATTCTTTTGTTGGCAATGTTCAAGTGTAGCTCTTAGATTAGTCAAATATGATTCAAAATTATCTCCAAATATAGAGAAATCATCTATAAATATCTCAAGATAGTTTTTAACCATGTCGCTAAAGATACTGATCATACGTTTTTAAAATGTTGCAGATGCAGTATACAATCCAAGTGACATTCTTTTAAATACAAATGTGCCAGAGGGACATGTAAAAGTGATATTTCCTAATCCTCTAAAGCAATTTAAATTTGATAATAACTAGAATAACCATAAAAAAAGCAAAAAATTTCATACGCCGCAACCCTCTAAGTAGTTGGTCGATAAATGGCAATGAAAAGTAATCTTTTCATCTTACTTGGTTTAATTTTCTATAATCAATGCACATACACTAGCTCGTAGTCGTATGAGTGGGTATTATATCTCCATTATCGTTTTTAACAATTGTTATCCCAATTTTCTTTGGAACAACTTGGATTGGACTTACTCACTTATTATCAGCTATTAGGTAGATGATGTCAGCATTAGAAGTTTCAACATTTCGGCTTTAACCACTTACTTAATGGCAGGGTTAAGCCTTTATTGCATTTGCCTTATTGGCTTGGCTCCATCTTCCAAATAAGTGGGGTCCATACCTTTGAAGTCACCATATTCCATCCTAGAGCTTCCTTATATTTTGGCAATGTCGAGAGTGCTCACCTTTCCTGATTCTCATCAAAATGCGCCGAGATGACTACTGGAAATGCTTACTTAAGTTCTAAAATACATACTTGGTATCGTCGGGTAATGGTTTTAGCTCAAGTATCGGAGTTTGGATATTAGATAGTATTAATTTCTTTGTGCTTGGAGGTAACTCTTTGCATACTTCCATTTTAGGTATCCATCCTATGATATTTGCACATTGAGCATCAGTTAAATATTTCATTATATTAGTTGTGTTTTTGGAATTGAGCCATTTAAGGAAGCCATCATCCATTGTCAAGGCAAGCTCCAATGGGTTAGAGATGCATAATGATAGGATGTCTCCTTCTTTATGGATTTCTTTAATATAGTTAATATCTTGCAATTCATCAGTATCGATATTTGGTTGTTTGCTGACATTGAAAACATTAAGCTCAAGGGTCATGTTTCTAAACAATTAATAGCAATGTTAACAGTGGCTAAAAATGGACGACTGAGGATAATAGGGATATGAAGATGTGAACTCTTTATAGCTATAGTGTTGATAACTACAAAGTCTACCCGATTATAAAATTTTCAATCTGCATTAGAACATCTTTGACAATACCTTTAGGATACCTTTCTGACCTATCAGCCAATTATAGTATGACTAGTATAGGTTTAAGTTCTCCTAGACCTAGTTGCTAGTAAACCGAGCATGGTGATAAGTCTACTCTAGCTCCCAAATCTAGTAGAGCTTTCTCAATATTGTGTTAATCTATCACACATAAAATAGTTGGACATCTATGATCCTTATATTTAAGAGTTATCTCAGGGCTGAATAATTCATTTTCCTGCTCCCTGAGAAATTCTTTTTTTTGTATATTATGACATCTTTTAACTACGCACAAGTCCTTCAAAAATTTCGCATATGAGGGCACTTGATTAATTGCTTTCAGTAGAAGGATGTTGATCTATACCGGTTTGAAAATTTCTAAAATATCATCATAAGATACATTAATGCTTTTATTTTTTAAATGTTAGGGAAATGGTGCATGTGGCTTGTAAGTCGAAGAAGTAGATTTTTTAGAATCGTCAACATTAGATTGTTGTGCCAAATTATCACCCTATTTCTCATCAAGTACTTTTCTACTTTGCAAACTGCATCAGATATCTCAGGTATATCGTTATCAATTGAATAAGTAATAGCATTACACCTTCGACTTTATCTGAAGTGTTGCCTCCAGATGAGATGACAGCTTACCTTTTTCTTGAGTTCGTAGAGTGGAACTAAGATGCTTTATTTGAGATCTTATACCAATGAAGGTTGTCGCATGATGAGTACCATATAATGCATATTTATAGCCTCCATCTTATCTATTTTTGTATATAAATAATGCAACTGGGATATTTTTAGTTTGTTTTTCAGGTAATCCTAGTCCTACAAGGAGATGGCATGAAATCAGAGTCGGATTAGAAAATCAAGTCCATAAAAGAATCAAAAGAGAGCAAAGCTACAAGATTAGGATACTGCAGAGTCAAAATCAAATACAGTCAAAAGAATCAAGAGATCAAGATAAGAGACTCATGCAGGAGAAAAATCAGAAGAATTCATCAGATTTGTGCCGCTATTTGGCGGCAGTATGCCGCCAATTGGTGGCACAAAGTGGGCTCCACAGGGTGATATTTTTACAGAGGCTTCGAAGTAATTTTGTAGTTTTTCAGTTGTATTAAAATTAGGGTTTGATTTTCGAATCCTATATATTAGCCGTATCCTTTTAGTCTAGGGTTTTTATGCCAAAATTTTGTACTCGGATTTAATTAATAAAAATTAGAGTTTGCTGAAGGGGTGACGGTCATAATACTAAGCTCCAGAGGTATTCCTTACTGTTCTCCAATTGTTCTTAGGTAATCTTCTTCTAAATTCTTTCTAGATAGATTTATCTTGCTTTCTAGTGTAATCTTTAATTGCTTTTTAGAAAAAAAAAAAATATGATTTTGCTAACTAGAATTATGATAAGCTAATTTAGTTTAGTCCAAAAATATAGATGAAACAAGAATCCACCATGTACTTGCTCTCCAGTGTTTTCTTTTTAAAATAAATTAATAAAGATATGATTTTTCAATGAAAGATTAAAAGAAAACAACTCGTAGATTAATACTTTGATAGGTTATATTTGAATTATATTTCTTAATAGCCTATACTTAGTTAGGGTTTGGGATTGTTAATTTTTATGAGAAGTAGTTTTTTTGATGGATTATACTTGCACACTACTTGATAGTCCATACTTAAGATACTTTTAAGTATAAACTAAACTAAAAGATCAAACTTTTATGATAGGAAGAAGATAATAGAAATAATTCATGGTTGGAAACTAGTGGATTTTATATCCTAGGCTAATTAGAATAAGTCTCAAATCCATCTTAGAATTCTTTGTTTGTCCGTTAGACTATAGAATTAGTAGGAATAGCAAAACACTTTAGATTTCTATGGGATGACCTATACAGTGCTACACCAATACTGTGCATTTGTAGTAGAAATATCACGTTAAGTTTTTGGCACTGTTGTCGAGAATCAACGGTGTTTTTCTTACTTTTTCTAACATTTTACGGGTTAACAGTGTGTGTTGAGTGTGCAGAGAATATAAATTATAGATACAGGAAGACAAAAGGGATCAGAAGAGCCTAAGGATTGCGTAGCAGAAACTAGAGAGTCAAACTCTCTGGTTCCGCTGTGGTTTGACGGCAAGAATCGCTATTTGGCAGCAGGAAAGGTACGTCCTGACCCCAAATTTTCTCTAGTTCTATGTTTTGGTTTTCTGGTTGTGTAAAAAAAATACAAAATAAAAAAATAGGAACAGTAGGAATCACATCTTTTATTTGATCATATCTCTTCCACTATTTTTTCTCCACCACACCCTACTTTTTGTATTAGTTTAGAAAGTTCACACATTCATTCACGGTCGCTGGTTCATGTCACATTGGACCCGTGATCAATTTGGTCGACTAGTGAGATCAGATTTGTTCATGGGTGACAAGATAAACCAACCGATCTCGATCCTTCAAGATCGATGTTACCCGTTGCGCACATCACTACCATCATGCATCAAACTTTCACATACAGTGGGTAATCATTAAGAGTTGAAGGCATAGTACATCAGTATGCTTTCTAAATTTACTAATTCTGATTCAGAGGATGCATATCTCTTTATCAGTGAATTTTACGAAGTATGCATGACGAAAAAACTGCAGCACTTATCAGAGGACATAGTTAAACTCTGCTTAATCCCATTTGCTCTCAAGGATAATGCCAAGAAGTGGTTGTATAGTATGTCTACTGATTCAATCACTACTTGGGATGGATTCGTTACGGTATTTCTTAAGAAGTATTATCTCATGCACAAGACGACAAGAACCACTATTTGGCAGTAGAACAGGTACGTCCTGACCCAAAATTTTCTCCAGTTCTGTGTTTTGATTCTCTGTTTGTGTAAAAAAATACAAAATAAAAAAATAAAAAAATAGGAATAGTAGGAATCACAGCTTTTATTTGATCATATCTCTTCTACTGTTTTATCTCCATCACACCCCACTTCTTACATTAGTTTAGCAAGTTCATGCATTCATTCACGGTCATTGGTTCATGCCACATTAGACCCATAATCTATTTGGTCGACTAGTGAGATTAGATTTATTCATGGGTGACAAGATGGACCAACCGATCTCGATCCTTCATGATCGATGTTACCCGTTGCGCACATCACTACCATCATGCATCAAACTTCCACACACAGCGGGTAATCATTATGAGTTTAAGCTGCAGTACATCAGTATGCTTCCTAAATTCACTGGTTCTGATTCAGAGGATACATATCTCTTTATTATTGAATTTCAGGAAGTATATATGATGATAAAACTGCAACACTTATCGGAGGACGCAATTAAACTCCGCTTCATCCCGTTTTCTCTCAAGGATAATGCCAAGAAGTGGTTGTATAGTATGCCTACTGATTCAATCACTACTTGAGATAAATTTGTTACGGTATTTCTTCTGAAGTATTATCCCACACACAAGACGGCTAGAATTAGGAATCAAATCAATCAATTCCGTCAAGTGCCGGGAGAACTCTTCAGGAAATACTTAGAACGGTTCAAGAATTTATTAGCTCAGTGTCCCCACCATGCTATAGAAAAGTGCGGTTGTGTCAAATCATATATGAAGGACTCGATTACATATCCAAAACTCTTCTTGAGTCCATGTGTCAGGGAGAGTTCATGAGAAAGAAAAAGGATGAAGTATGGGACTTTCTTGAGGACATATTGTGGAAGACTATGCAGTGGGAGAGTCCCGCTGAGAAACCTAGTGTATCAACTTCTGCACAAAAAGGGTGGGATCCATAGCGTCAACAACTCTATAGCTGCCGAAGCTAAAATTGCAGCCTTTATGAGGAGAATTGAGGTATTGGAGACTTCTAGTGCTCCATAGGTGGGTCAAGTGAATCAAATCTAAAGTTCTATATGCTTTAATTGCGGAACTCCAAATCACGTTATGAAGGAGTGTCCACTATTAGTGAATCCTCCCATACTT
This sequence comes from Dracaena cambodiana, assembly GCA_036321105.1. NCBI lineage: Eukaryota > Viridiplantae > Streptophyta > Magnoliopsida > Asparagales > Asparagaceae > Dracaena > Dracaena cambodiana. The sequence continues at coordinate 28,729,628 of JAYEPQ010000009.1, read as the reverse complement.
GAGTAGGCTAACGCCTTGTATCAAAGACCTATGAGTAATCCATACCTTCCAACATACAATCCTGGCTGGAGAAACCATCCAAATCTTTCTTGGAGTCAAGGGCAATATTAGGGTGCCCCGAACCCCAATATGCAGCCTCTAGCCACTGGTCAGTTCTCAAGACCAAATGTGGGTGCTTATTAACACCCAAATCTTCAAATCATGGGAACAACCAGAATAGACCACCTGCACAAAACCACTCACATCCACTACAGGAGTCTAATAATTATCAAGACAAGCGACTTCAGTCACTTGAGACGAACGTTGAAAATCTTCTCAAGTTTCAATCCAACCTTGACGCGCACATGCAAAATCTTATGAAAGTGTCAACTGATTTTATTCAAAGAACATATCAGCACCTGCTTGTGAACTCTCAATCTATTAATAATATAGAGCAGAAGGTTGGACAATTAGCGAGTTAAATGAGTGAACGTGGCAAGGGTACTTTTCCAAGTCAACCCATAATAAACCCTAATGCTAGTTTCTCAAATTTTAATCAGTCGCCTGTCAACCAAGTTAATGCTATTCACACTCTTCGATCTGGCAAGTTGGTTGACAATCATGTAACCGTGCCACCTGACTCCACTCCTATTGCACTACAGGCTACTCTCCCTGATTCCATAATTCCATCATCACCTTATGATGCATCATTATTATCATCCCACTATCCACCCACTAGTACGACAGAGGAGTCGACCTTTCTAATTCTAATCGTCCTATTGACCATACTTATAAGCTGAAGACTCCCTATCCAAATCAATTAAAGAAAAATTTTCCTAAGGTCGAGCACATCCTTGAGTTATTCAAGTAAGTTAAGGTCAATGTTCATCTTCTTGATGCAATCCAACAAGTGCCTGCTTATGCAAAATTCTTAAACGATTTATGCACAAAGAAGAGAACAACAAATGTTCCAAAGAAAATCTTCCTAATTGCTAACATCTCTAGCATCCTCTCTCAGTCAGTACCTGTGAAGTACAAAGACTCTGCAAGTCCTACTGTCTCATGCACTATAGGGACTACAGTGATTGAAAGGGCATTACTAGATTTAGGAGTGTCGGCGAAAAAATTCTGGAAAAGCAAAGCAGATTCATGAATTCAGAAACAGAAGCCCGCAACTCATCGTATCCGCGAATCTAAGAAACTGAGGTCTGCGAATCTAAGAAACTGAGGTCCGCGAATCTACAAAACCGAGGTCCGCGATCCAGACAATGGAACAGGTTCGCGAATCTAAAGCTGAGATTCGCGACACTACCCAAAGCTTTTCGGTGGGGGTTTAATACAAAGTCACCCGACCCGAACAGAAGAATTGCCACCTCGGATCATGGGAATAACTGCCAAATGAATGCAGCTGTGTTACTTCGATCGTGGGAATAACTACCCAACGAATATGGCGGCACTTCTCCAGTAGTGGGAGCTAACGGTCGAGCAAATATGGCGGGATGTTACCCCAAGCCCCTATAAAAGGCGGGGAGCGAAAGAGACACACACAGATAAAGACAGAGGTCTTCTCCCAAAAGTTACCCCTTGTGATCAAGAGTAAAGAGCCCTTTTTTTTTCTTTCCTTAAGCCAACTGAGAGAGATTGTACGGAGTGTCAACGTAGAGCAGAATCGTCCTCCATAGCTACCTAGAAACCCAGCCTTAAACAAAGAGGAAAAGCTATCTTTCTCATCTTCTGTAAACGGGAAACCGTCCGATTGTAACCCTTTTATTGAAAATACTTCGATATAAAGAGCGTGCAACTTTCATGGCGAACAAAAGATTGGCGACTCCACTGGGGACTACCATCACCTCCGGTGACTTGGTGGTAGCTCAATCCTACAACATTCTAGTTGGTAGTATGGTCGACTCGCTCACCATTTCTGTCGACCAGGAAAGGTATGAAGAATTTCTTTCTTCAGGCTCCAAGTGCCCTACTTCCCTAAAGATATACCATATAATCTCCAAGGGGTCAATTCCCAAGAAGATGGCAATAGCCCAGTTGAGGGAATCAACGAACCAAGATAGTCCGAAATCCCCTTCCTTAACAACGGGCTCTCTGCCAGTTCCGATAAAGACTCTTGATCTCTCAAGCAAAGTGGACCAAGGTCCCCGCTTCAACAAGGGGAAGCGACCACTGCCCGCTCCACAAAGCTGTCATGCAGAGAAGGAGGTTCCTCCCACTCGTACAACGAAAAGAAATCTGAGGAGAAGCAAAGCTCGTGCCCTTCACAAGAATGCGCAACAAAAAGGAACTGCCAACTCATCTCGGAAGAAACCTACCATTAAAATATGGAAGCCTAAGGGCGAGGTTGGTATGATGCAGAAGGATTCATTCACGTTTCCTATAGGAAATGGAATGAACTCATCAAAGCTGTCCATAATCAACGCGGAGCATACATTCGCGTCCCATGGGGAAATCTGAAGAAGCTCGTGAACCTCAAATTAGTAGAAGGTGCATGCCTATCCGCGAGGCTGAAACTCCACCGTCCCTGAAGTTATCTCTCACAAATGAGCCCATCACAAAGGACTCCGGTGCAAGAGATCTTAGGGAACTTCTAAACAGAAGAAGAGAAGAATCCCATATATCTCAATTCCACTATGAACGACTGATCAATGCAGTACTATCTCACTATCGTTGTTCAACTCATGCCCGATCCTCGGTGTTTTGTCGATTGTCGTCTCCATCAAGATCGTCATCCCAACTGGAAAAAAAGAAAAGGATGCGGGCTCGAGTTTTCTGAGCCCGAATATCCCGCGATGACTTCCAACATGATAAGCATTGGAGAAAAGAAGAAGAAAAAGAAAGCGATGAAAGTCTCCGAAGAAGAAGCTTCTGACCCAGAGCTCTCTTCGAGTTCGAAAGACCCATCCAACGAAGAACGAGGAGTTTTTCGGCACACTCGACTCAAAAGTGGGGTGGCGATCCCTATGAATTATAGACAGATGGCGGGGATCTCATCTGATGAAGAAGATATAGCCAAGTCTATTATGGCTGAATCACAGACGTCTGATTCATTCTTAAAAGACTTCGCCTCTGCATATATGACGCAGAACAATATCCCGGAAGAGTTCATGCGGAGAATGGAGGAGCAAGATAGGCATATCCAGCAACAGCAGAATGCCATCAGCGAGCTTAAAGATATGCTACACGTTCTGATAGAGTTAGAAAAAGCTAAACTGAAGAATGCAGAAAAGAAGACCGATGAAGAAGGTCATAATCCTCATAACAATCGAGAAGAAGAAGAACATCATAAAGATGATGACAACCACTCCATGCACCAGGAGGGAAACACAAATGCTGTCTGGATGGAGAGCTTCCAGAACCAACTGAACACCCTCATGCATAAGGGCGACCTATAAGAACTAGGTGTAGTAAGGCCATATCCCATGGAGTGGGAAACGGTGCCATTATCAGAAAGCTACAAACCGTTGAAGCTCAAATCTTTTGATGGTAGAGGATCGCCAAACCAACACCTCTACTATTTTAAGTCGCAGATAGGGCATTTATCCGGAAATGACCCTATTATTACAAGAATATTTGTTAGTACCTTAACCGGGCTAGCTTTTGAGTGGTTTCGGAGATTAGAACCAGGAACCATCAATTCCTGGAGCGACATGGAGAAAGCCTTTCTCACTAGATTCTATGAAGATGATATGGAGGTATCAATGCCGACGCTTCTAGCCACTAAACAAAAGAAAGGAGAGTCAGCCCGGGACTTCATCAATAGGTTCTGAAACGATTCTCTCAGATGTCCAATGGGATGCCAGAAAAGACCCTGGTAGAAACCTGTCGACATAATTTATCGACCAAGGTTTTAGCCAGGATGGGGGCGGTGAAGTCCTCAACCTGGAAGGATCTCGCCCTACAAGCTGAAGAAGCTGAAGAAATTGCGCAAAGGCTTGAAGAAGAAGGAGGCGAGGAGAAACCGAAGCGAAGTAGTGATAACAGCTATAAGTCCCAACCCCGAGGGTATAAGGGAAAGGAAACAATGGTCACTGATGCACCACAACCCACAAAGACTCCCCCGAAACTTCATCCTCAGACGCAAGTGCTACAAAAGCAATACTCCTTTAAAGATGAGCACACGAAGACTATCTTCAACCTCCTCATGAGTAAGAAGATGCTGAAGTTGCCAGAATCTAAACGTCCAGAGGAAGCTGGGAAAGTTAATGATCCTAACTATTGTGTCTACCATAGGATCATTAACCGCCCCACCCAAAACTGCTACATACTTAAAGATAAAATTCAAGCCTTAGTGGACGCTAATGTCATCAAGCTTCAAGAGCACCAGAAGAAGGTGACTATGAACATGGTGACCGTCAAGTTCGGTAAAGCGCCCCACTGGATAGAGTCAACAATTCAAGATGGAGTGCAGCCCATCCATAAAGGCACGATGCAAGTCATAAATTTTGATCCATACCAACAGCAAAAGAAAGGACTATTCCCCTTTGAAACTGATAGGGGGGAGATACTATGGGTACATCCTGATCTCCTAAATGATGAACAATGGAGTTCCAGTTCATCTGGGAAGAAGCGAAGAGAGAGGGTCTTCACCTCCAATGTCGTTTCCGTAATTCCCAAAGACGATGAGATCAGTCCTGCTCTGACCGATTCGGAAAAAGAAATCAGAGATTCCTTGGTCGCCGATGCAGACCCTCCCTCCGTGGGGACCCGTTCGGGAAAACATTACTTAAAGAATTACGGCTAAACAACAGGTTCTCAACCATCTCCAGAGAAACTCAAGTAAAAAGAGCTGAAGTTTGACAAAGCTCTAAGGAAGAAGGGAAAAGAACTTGCGGAAGACTCGCGAAAGTCATTCCAGTTCGACATCTTAACGCGGTTGGCCAATATCCCAGCAAGGATAACCTTGTACGAGCTCCTGAAGCTTTCCAAATCTACTAGGGAAGCTTTAAGAAAGGCTCTGCAAGATTCGGAAGTGTTCTTGGCTCAAATACCAGAGACGATCGAAGAAGGAGATCTCTGGTAAAAACATCCCTTGCATCACCTTCTCTCTGGAAGATATGCAAGTCAGGAACAATAAGCATCATCGCCCTTTGTATTACAAGGGATACATAGGATCTATGGAGATTGATCGTATTCAAGTTGATCCAGGCTCAGCCTTGAGCATCATGCGGCGAAGGATGCTACGATATCTTGGAGTGCCGATGAACAGATTGGCCACAACCAATACTACTATCTTCGGGTTCAATGCTAACGGTAGTAGACCCCTGGGTAAAATAAAGCTCAAGTGTCAAATCGGGGACCTGAAAATGGAAGTCACGAAGCCCATTGTGATAAGCCTCGAAGGCCTTGACGTAAATAACGTCGTTCACTCTGATGGCGAATGTGTGATAAATGAAAATCTGGAATTTGCTTATTCTTCTGGTGTTGATTCTGAGCCTTCAAGCACTAGCACAGATGCATTTAGCGACTGTGTAAATGAGATATATTCCCTGACTTCCTTCCAAGCACCTATCCGATCATCCTTATATGAATTAAGTGATGATGTTGAAAGTGCTAACCAAGCTACTTTTGAGGTCCCTCCCAAAAACGGAACCCAAAAGGCCATAATATTTGGAAAAGCAACTCACAGGAATAAAGAGAAATGTTCAGATTCTGAGGAAGAACAGGAAAAACCCGAGTTCCTCCATTATGATGAAAATTCCCGTGGAATAATAAAGAAAACGGGATACAATCTGGCCGAAGGTAGGGGGTTGAATTTCGGAAAAGGGAGGAAGACAATCCTTCAACCTTTTGTCCCCGAAGGGAAGACGCCAGACTATTACCAGAAAACCGGCAGGAGGTTGGGCTGCGCCATCACTTCCGAGGCTTCCTCAAGCGACAAAGCTGAGGAAAGACAGTACGATCATTCGTCAGAATCATTATGCTGAGATTCAGATGTCAGCACAGGTGTGATTTTCCACGAGGTATCCGCGAACATGGCTTCCGCGATCCAAGAAGACGAAGATTTAAAGGAAACCTCACCAGTAAGAAATGACCCTTGGGACAAACATCTTAATATGAAGTGGGAGATTCAGTTTGAACAGCCGGAGCCTCCAACTGAAGATAAGTGATCCAAATCAATATGGGAGATGAAAAGAATCTTAAACCCATATTTATAAGTGAGAACCTATCCTCGGAAGAAAGGAAAGAATTGATATCCCTCGTCCGCGAATACATCGATATTTTGCTTGGAGTTATGAGGAGATGCCAGGGTTGGATCCAAGCGTGGCGGTTCACAAATTGAAGATCCGACCAGAAGCTAAGCCAGTAAAGCAGCAACAACGAAGATTCCGCCCAGAAATCATGGAAGCTATAGAAGCTGAAATCAAAAAGTTGATCTCGTCAGGCTTTATTCGCGAGGAACAACACCCTGATTGGGTCGCAAATATAGTTCCCGTGACCAAGAAAAATGGAAAAATCCGAGTCTGTATAGACTTTAGGGATTTGAATGAGGCTTGCCCCAAAGACGAATTCTCATTACCCATCACTGATACTATGATAGATAATACTTGTGGGTATGAGCGCATGACGTTCATGGATGGATTCTCGGGATATAATCAAATAATGATGTATCCCGATGATGAGAAGCATACGTCCTTCAGGACACCACTCGGAGTATACTGCTATACAGTCATGCCCTTTGGCCTAAAAAACGCAGGTGCTACGTATCAACGGGCCATGCATGCAATTTTCCAGGAGCACCTCCGGAAAACAGTGGAGTGCTACGTAGATGACCTAGCAATTAAAAGCAGAAATAAAGAAGATCACCTGAAAGATTTGAAGACAGTGTTTGACCTCATGAGGAAACACCATCTCAAGATGAATCCAGCTAAGTCTTTCCTGGGGGTCTCTAGTGGGAAATTCCTCGGCTTTGTCGTAACTTCGAAAGGAATACATCTTGATCCAGATAAAGTCAAAGCTATCCAAGACATGCCACCTCCCCGTAACCTCAAAGAGTTAAAGAGGGTTGCAAGGCAGGCTGGCGTGCATTAGCAGATTTATATCAAATTTACCTGGTAAATGTCAACCTTTCACCAGATTGATGAGAAAAGGAGTGTCGTTCATCTGGGACGACGCATGCCAAAAGGCTTTTGAAGAGATCAAACAATATCTCACGAAGCCACCAGTGCTCATGCCCCCAGTTTCGGGAAAACCCTTCCAGTTATATGTAAGGGCTATGGACCACTCATTGGGCGCTTTGCTATCGCAGAAGAATGAGTCAGGCCATGAGCAAGCCATTTATTACCTCAGCAGAATGATGATCGGGGCGGAATACTGGTATAATCCCGTGGAAAAAGAATGTCTAGCGTTGGTGTTCGCAATACAGAAAATGCGACACTACTTAGTTGGACAAACTATCCACGTTGTATCGAGAGTTAACCCTCTAAGAATATTAATGACTAAACCCGGGTCATTAAATTCAAGACTATCCAATTGGGCTATTTTGCTATCACAATATGATATGCACTTCATCCCACAGAAGTCTGTCAAAGGATAGGCCGTAGCCGACTTCTTGGCCGAACATCCAGTCCTGGCATCCTCGAGGTTATATGAACAAATCCCAAGAGAGTTGGAGGAATGGGATTTAATTCCAAAAAAGGATGGTTCGAGAAGGTCTTCCGAATCGAATACGGTTTCGAAAGGTGTATGGCAACTTTTCTTTGATGGTGCCTCCCGAATGGGATCCAAAGGAAAGACGACAGCGGCGGTGGGAGTTGTTCTCGTCTCTCCTTGCAACCACATCATTCCTCAAGCTTACTCATTAACAAGCTTGTGCTCCAACAACGTCGCGGAATACAACGCCCTCCTAATCGGCTTAAGAATAGCCAAACAACTGGGGGTCAAATATTTGGAGGCATATGGGGACTCTCAACTCGTTGTAAACCAAATAAAAGGGGAATACAAAGTCAAACATGAAGACCTCATGCCGTATTATCATGCGGTGATCAAGGTCGCTAACGGTTTCACTGGTTTCTATATCAGTCACATAAAGCACCACCTCAATAGTTATGCGGGTTCGATAGCTTCCTTGGCTGCTACATTAGCCTTGCCCAAGCATGCTAAAAGGCAAATTATGGTAAGCAGCAAGGAGTTGTTCTGCTCAAAGGATGAGCTCAAAGAAGAAGCGAAGAAGCGAAAAAGCCACAAGAAAACGAAGCTGACGCTTGCGCATCTAGCCTAGAGCCAAGGGATTGGCGTTTTCCTTATATAGACTATGTCCTTTACGGGATATTACCTGAAAGTTCAAAAGAAGCCAAAGCCATTCAGAGAAGGTCCATCCGGTTTACTACAACGCGAAACTCCAGACGTTGTACAGAAAATCCTACGACGGAGTTTTACATCGCTGTCTTTCCAACCGCGAAGCTCAAAATGTACTCGAAGAAGCTCATGCTGGCATCTGCGGAGCACATCAGTCAGGACCGAAACTCTGGAATAGAATCCGAAGGATGGGTTATTATTGGTTTAAGATGATGATAGAAGCAGTCAACTACGCCAAGAAGTGTAGGGCCTGCCAAATACATGCAGACTTTATACATCAAGCTTTAGAATATCTCCACCCAACGGCTACATCATGGCCGTTTGAGCAATGGGGTATGGACATCATAGGGCCAATTTCTCCGCCATCAACCGATTACTTTTCAAAGTGGACTTAGGCCATCTCCCTGACCGAAGTAAAATCATCAGATATTATCAAGTTCATCAAGCACCATGTGCTTTATCGCTTCGGGGTGCCTAGAAGAATAATTCACGACAACGGATCTCAGTTCGTAAGCCAAGTGTATTCTAGATTCTGCAACAAATACAGGATCGAGGATGTGGCTTCATCGCCATACTACCCTGCAGCCAATAGTCTAGCAGAAGCCTTCAATAAGACCATTGCAAAACTTCTTAAGAAGTTTGTGTCATCCAATCAACGGGATTGGGACGAAAAGCTGGGAGAGTGTCTGTGGGCGTATCGAACCATAGTCTGAACTCCCACCAATGCCACGCCGTTCTCCTTGGTATATGGATCAGAAGCAGTCTTGCCTTTGGAGATCCAAATCCCTTCATTACGAGTCGCGTTAACAACAAAGATGACCAAAGAAGAAAAGCATCAGCAAAGGCTCCAAGAGTTAGAAGCCTTGGATGACAAACGCTTAGAAGCTCAATAGAGTATTGAGCTATACCAAGCGCGGGTCTCCAGAACCTTTAACAAAAAGGCTAAACGAAGGACTTTTAAGAAAGGTGATCTGGTCCTATCAGTTAGAAGACCAATCATAACAAGCCAGAAGCCTAGGGGAAAGTTCCAGCCAAAGTGGGAGGGACCCTTCGTCATTGATACGGTCTAATCCAACGGGGCATATCAGTTGACAAAGCCTAATGGTGACAAGGTCCTAATGCCAATCAACGGCAAGTTCTTGAAGAAGTATTATCCTTAGCAAAATTGCATAACACCAGTTATAATATGGCCTGGGTAGTTCTATGCTAGCCATGAACAAATAGTTTCTCTGTAATCAGAACTCCGTCAATGAAAGTTCTTGGTTCTGGATTAAAAAGCCTTTAGTTCGAGAATCAGATTTTTTTCCAAAATTTGCCAAGTTAAAAATTACCTCTGGCGAACCAGATTTCCTTTTTCCAAAATTTGCCAAGTTAAAAACTACCTCTAGCGAATCAGATTTTTCTTCATATCAAAATTGCCAAGCTAAAAATTACCTCTGGCGAACCAGATTTCCTTTTTCCAAAATTTGCCAAGTTAAAACTTACCTCTGGCGAATCAGATTTTTCTTCATATCAAAATTGCCAAGTTAAAAATTACCTCTAGAGAATCATTTTTTTTTTCATATCAAAATTGCCAAGTTAAAAATTACCTCTGGCGAATCAGATTTTTCTTCATATCAAAATTGTCAAGTTAAAAATTAACTCTGGCGAACCAGATTTCCTTTTTCCAAAATTTACCATGTTAAAAATTACCTGTGGCGAACCAGATTTTTCTTTTTTCCAAAATTTGCCAAGTTAAAAATTACCTCTGGCGAACCAGATTTCCTTTTATCAAAATTTGCCAAGTTAAAAATTACCTCTAGCGAATCAGATTTTCCTGTCCATCAGATTTGCCAAGTCAATAACACATTTGGCGAATCAAGTTTATCAACAAGAAGTTCTTTCATTCATAGTAGTTTTGGGTACTTAGAAAATTCTGATTCATTTCGAAATTATCAAGTTAGCAGTTACCTCTGGTAATCAACATCAGAATCATCTTTCAGATACTCTCAGTTACGTAGAAAGAAAAGAACTTCTTTATTCATCATCAAAACAAAATTACAGAGAATTCTCTAAGTGCTATACAACCAATAAGAGTAAATACAAATAAAAAAAAAGGGACCCTAAAACAGTGTACACAAGAGTTTTACAATTCAATGGTTCAAGAGGGCCTTTATTTTCTCCTCTGCATCATCAATGTCTTGCTGAAGGATCTCATAAGCTTGAACAGTAGTTTGGCGACGCAGTTCCTCGTCACTAGCAATAACATTCTGCGCTGCAGCAGCCTCCAGCGAATCTAACTCAGCTTGCATCGCCTGGAGATCCCTGGATATATTGTCCCTTTGACGCAACAAATCGGCGAGATTCCTCATGACTCATCACGCTCCTTGGTGATCTTGGCTAGGAAAGCTTGGGCTTTGGCAATGGTCTCTTGAGTCCTAGTAATAGCTTAATCATGGCCCTTGACAATTGAAGCAGCGGCTTCCACTTGAAGAACCAGAGACTCGCGGTCTGATTGACCCTTTTCTAAAGAGGCCTTGCAAACATTTACCCTCTCCTAAGTCTCCTTCTGGAACTTAAGTTGTTCCTCTCTCAGCTTATGGAAAATGATTTTCACTGTCTCAGATCTATCAGCACTTCTGGCCTTCAACAGGAATTCAGCAAGCTTTTGAAGCTGAGTTATCATGAGCCTAAAAGGAGCAGCTCTATCTTCTCCACCAATGCTAACAATACCAGTTAGATAAATGTTGAGAACATTGACGATTGAAGCAAAAGGAACCCCCTAGTATTTTATCGATACAGCGTTCCGGAAAGTGAAGGAAAGTCTCCACTGTGTCCTTCAGCAAATCACTCTCAAGCATGTCAATCTCTGCATGAGAAGGAGTAATACTGGATGAGGCAGAAGTGGGTTGATCCGCAATAGGAGGAATGGAACCTCTAGAGATCTCTGTGGAGCTACCAAGCATAGTCTCCTGGACTATAACATCGGTTGGAGCCGTTGTGACCAAGGTCGTAGGCATAGCAGCCTCGGGAATCACCACTTCTGAAGTATCAACCGTAGAAGTAGTAACTTTGGCCGTCTGACTCGTTTCATCTCCCGCGATGGTATTATCTGGGGAAGCCACCTTCGCGCTCATGCACTCTAAGTCCGGAGTCAAAACTAGAGCTAAAAAAAAAAAAAAAAGGAAGAAAATTGACAGTTAGGTATTACAATATCGTTTGATAAAATAGCATAATTGCTGAAGAAAGAAGATGAAGACCTGAAGGTTGGATGCTGGATACTCCAAGTCCGTACACTTCAGGCCCGTATACTTCGGTTTGAACCTCCTCGCTCAAAAAGACATATTTTCCATGATCTGAAGGAAGAGTAGAAGAGCGAAAATTGTCACTACTGGCGTTATCATCATCGCCCCCATTCATCTTGGTCTTTAGAAGGAGGTGCTGCCTTTGGGAGATCTGATGCCCAAGTCTCCCCAATGATTTGCACTTCATCATCTGTAGTGCCCTGAGCAACAGGAACCACAGAGTCCTCTTGTAAAGCCGAAGGAGCACTAATTTCAACATCGGCCTGGCCAATAGAAGGAATAGAATCTCTGAGTAGTGGGAGCAGGATCATTGAAAAGAACAGGTCCTTGGTTCCGACGCCTCTTGAGAGAGCGGAGAGTTAAGGAGGTGTCATCTTCATCCTCCTTGGATTCTTCAGTTAGGGACTCAGCAACTGGAGTTGGTGTTGCAATTCCTGTCCCAGACGGGAGCTCTGCGAATCAGTTCCCTGCGGAATGGCAGGCAAGTCACTAAGACGCCTTAGCCTCTTTCGCTTATGTAAAGACCTCTCGGGAGAAGACTGCGGTGGAGGAGAAGTCTTCCTCGACGTCGGATCAGGAGAAGCATCAAGGGAGGCAGCCTGAACCGGTGCATCAGTGTCCTCTTCCCTTTGTTCCGATTCATTGGATGTGCTGTCCCCCCTGAAGTCCTCCATCCTGCCACCTTTGTGCTGCCGGCCCTCTTTTTCTTGGCATACTAGGATCTGATCTCCCGTAAACTGGTATGATGTTTGTTGAAATTATGAGGAGCAGAGTTAGTATCTGCAAACCATTTACAGAAGCAGAAGCTCATACTTGAGTTCGGGGTCTTGAGCTGAAGATCAAATTTGGCATGAGTTCCACCTGCGATGAAGTGAAACCAAGCTCGAGCTCCCTCAAGAACATTCCCAACAAAGCTTAACTCTCTATTGGGATTGCCAACGTAAAGCTGATCATACCCAAACTGTCGGGCAAAACGACTTGAGATTTCCCAAACGGAGGACCAAATGTCCTGGGCGGATGTTTATCAACCACCAGAAACATCCCGAGGATAGAGTGGTAAATTTATCAGCGCCAGCAGTGTCCGTGAATTCTTCCCCGTATCCAGCATTCGGGAAGTATGGGAAACATCTGAACAACTCAAAAGTCGAGAAATGACGAAGGGTTTTACGGATCGCGGCCATGTAGCCTCTCTTCCACTGCGACCTCTCATAGTGCTGCACTTTGGGAGCACTTAAGTCAATCTGCGAGTCTGCAGGACTCATCAAAGTAGGGCAATGTAGAACCAGCCAAGCCATCAAATAAGTATAAGGGAGTTCTACACGCGGATTAGGAGTCTTGATGACAGGGTTTTCTTTCTTCCTCTGCTCCTTCTTCACATTGCAGAATTTATCAGATATTCTTCTCAATCCGCTTTGGATACTGCATACCATAGCGGGCAACAAACTGAGTCGCCTACCCAATGCCAGTAGAACGGCTGGGTATACGGCCCCAATGGGTATGTTTTCCTGCGAAAGAATAACACACTTTTTCAGCCAAACCAGCAAATAACCCGCCAAGAAGGCAGGATCGGACAAAGGCTGGAGGGCCTGATAGTGAAAACTTTCAAAGGATGTTCCAGCCTTGAAGACGTCCTCGTCAGATTAAGCAACATAAGCATCTATCCCGAAACTGGCGATTATTCTCTCAACTTCCTTTTCAGAAACTGGAGGAAGGCGAGTAAAATTAAGATTACACTTAGAAAAATTGGGTAGAAGATACTACAGCCACTTCTTTGGCTTCAAACTACGGGTGCCCGATGCATGGGTGCATATATGATGATGGCAGAGCAATTCTCAGTAAGTATCATAAGCCAAAAGATCCTGAGTCTTCAGCAGATGGAGTTCTTCTCCAGTAGGGACGTACTCTTCATATGGGACGTCTCCCATAAGCAAGCCCGAGACCTCATCCATCTCGTGGAGGGCGAAACCCAACTGGCCTCGAGGGCAAAAGATTGTACAAGTATCAGGATTATACAATTCCAATAAAGTAAAGAAATGGAATCTGCTGGCGGGAATGCCATGCTGAACAGCCCTGATGGCTCGATACAGCCCCGCATGATGAAGCTGATCTCTAAATGATCGCAGAAAGAAGTCAGTCAAGATCGCCCACTCTCCTTTTGAAGAACAGTGAACCTATCTAGGGGGACGAAAATCCAGAACAGGAAACTCTCCTTGTGTATTGGTAAAACGGTGCAGGAAAGCCTGCGCGATTATAGGAACCTCGCCTCTGGGGAGATCGTGTTTAAGCAATCCCTGCAGCAATCCGCGAAAGCTCTTCCCAGTACCACGAGGAAAAGCACCTTGAGCATTGAAGCCCCCCAACAAGATACCGTCTTGTGGCCTGTTTATGTGCCAGTCCATTCACTTGGGCATAGAAAGGGACTGAAAGAATAAGAATGGATAGGATCTCTTCATATTGGGGAGAAACAAGTGGCGACCTTCAACTTGGCGAAGCCACTTGTAATCGCCATCTTCCAAACCACTATCGGGCATTGAAATATGGTCCCCAAACAAAAAGACAGGTTTGAGCAACGGAGACCGATTATCTCCTTCAAAAGATACATTGGTCATCAACTCTCGCAATGTTGAGCGAAAGGGGTGGAGAATCTTGTCTGCTCTCTCTTGGTTATCTGAGGCTGTACAATGGGAAAAGACATGACTAAATCTAAACTCTTTTTCCCATCATAGCCGTCAGAATATCCTAAATAATGATCTTTTAGCCAAGAATTCAAGGCGTAATCAACTGCAAAAGATATTCAGATTCAGAGATAAGAAGAAAAAAATAAGAAAAGGGACTGCCTTCCAAATTTTTTTTTACTTACCTCCGATCAAGGGTTCCTGCCGAACCACTATCGAACTAGAAGTTGCTCTAGAATCTTGACGACCACTGGCAGCAGCATCAGAGGAAGAAACTTTCTTCGGCATCTTTTACAGAGGGAGAAAATCCTTCGCACAGAGAATTAGAAGCTATTGGAGCTTAAAAATGAGAAGTCTGAGGAGTCCAAACGAAGAACTCAGATTTCAAATTTCTTGAGATAAGCGCAACCTCTCTCGTAAAGTGGAGGTTATATAGCTGATGATTTGACGGCCGAGATCTCTGGACAGACGTGATATCTGGCTCGAATCTCGTGAATACCTTTTCATTTAATGCAGCTCAGAGAAACGTCTCAATTCTGACGTCGCAGAAAAATAACTGCCTGCCAGCCTTCCCGCAAAAGTCCGTGACCCTAATACAGAGTCGGTTTCCTCTCAAAAAGCGGAGTTCGCGACCCTAATACAGAGCCGCTTTCTTCTCAAAAATCGAAAGCTCGCGACCTTAATGCAGAGTCGTGCCCCTTCCGAGGATAATTTGTGACCCTAATACAGTGTCGTTTTCTATTAAAAAAAATGAAGGCTCGTGCCCCTAATACAGAGACGTGTTCCTTCCGAAGAAAGAGTTCGCGACCCTAATACAGAGTCGTTTGCTACTCAAAAATGAAGGCTCGCGCCCCTACTACAGAGACTTGTTCCTTCCGAAGTGAGAATCTGCGACCCTAATACAGAGTCGTCTTCTACTCAAAAAAAATGAAAGCTCGCGCCCCTAATACAGAGGCATGTTCCTTCCGAAGATAGTTCGCGACCCTAATACAGAGTCGTCTTCTATTCAAAGATGGAAAGCTCGCGCCCCTAATACAGAGACGTGTTCCTTTCAAAACAAGAGTTCACGACCCTAATACAGAGTCGTCTTCTACTCAAAGATGAAGAGTCGCGCCCCTAATTCAGAGACGTGTCCCTTCAAGAGCAAGAAGCAGTAGTGGAGCTAATACAAAGTCATAGATTTCAAACAAACGCAACGGAAGTTCTAATACAGAAGGTTATATCCAAAGTATTCCGAAACTCCTCAAAGAATCATGAGGGTTTTGGAAACTTTGGAGGGAGTTTTGTCGGCGAAAAAATTCTGGAAAAGCAAAGCAGATCCACGAATTTAGAGACAGAAGCCCGCAACTCATTGGATCCGCGAATCTAAGAAACTGAGGTCCGCGAATCTAAGAAACTGAGGTCCGGGATCCAGACAACGGAGCAGGTTCACGAATCTAAAGCTGAGATTCGCGACACTACCCATAGCTTTCGGGTGGGGGTTTATTACAAAGTCACTCAATCCGAACAGAAGAATTGCCACCTTGGATCGTGGGAATAACTGCCAAACGAATACAGTGGCGTTACTTTGATCGTGGGAATAACTATCCAACAAATATGGCGGCACTTCTCGAGTAGTGGGAGCTAACGGTCGAGCAAATATGGCGGGATGTTACTCCAAGCCCCCTATAAAGGGCGGGGAGCGAAAGAGACACACACAGACAAAGACAGAGGTCTTCTCCCAAAAGTTACCCCTTGTGATCAAGAGTAAAGAGCCATTTTTTTCTTTCCTTTAGCCAACTGAAAGAGATTGTACGGAGTGTCAACGGAGAGCAGGATCGTCTTCCATAGCTACCTAGAAACCCAGCCTTAAACAAAGAGGAAAAGCTATCTTCCTCATCTTCTGTAAACGGAAAACTGTCTGATTGTAACCCTTTTATTGAAAATACTTCGATATAAAGAATGTGCAACTTTCATGGCGAACAAGGAGCAAGAGTCAACTTGCTTCCTTAGTCAGTGTACCAGCAGTTAGGACTGGAAGAGTTGAGATCTACAAGATTACGTTACAGCTAGCTGATAGATCTGTGAAGATGCCTATGAGAGAGATTGAGAATGTCTTAATTAAGATTGGGGAGTTTATTTTCCCAGTCGATTTCATAGTTCTCAAGACTCAACCTATGGTGGATCCATAATATTGTATCCCAGTTATTTTGAAACGTCCATTCCTGGCCACTTCTAATACTGTTATTAATTGCCGGAGTGGATCGATGAGATTTTCGTTTGGAAATATGACACTTGACTTGAATATATTCAATCTAGGGTGCCAGCCTAGTCATCTACATGACGAGCCCCTAGAAGTGAATATGATCCAAGGATTGTCCAGTGAGCACCTAGAGGAGGATTCTTTGATGACATGGATGGTTTAGTTGATGAGAGCTTATTCTTGAATACGCTCGATGAGTCATCTAATTATGTATCTTTCACTCGATGGGAACTTCCACCTGAGCCATTGATGACTGAACTACGAGTTCAGTTATGACCATCTATTGAGTGTCCACCTGAGTTTGAGATGAAGACCCTTCCGAGTAATCTCAAGTACACTTTCTTGGGTGAACACGACACATTACCACTCATTATCTTTGTAGATTTGACTGAGACTCAAGATGAAGTACTCTTATCAGTGTTGACAGCACATAGGGAAGCCATAGGTTGGAGTATGACCGATATTAAGGGATAAGTCCATCTATAGTGCAACATAGAATTCATTTACTAGATAATGCATGACCTTCAAGAGACCCTCAGCGTAGGTTGAATCCGGTAATGAACGAAGCTGTGAGGAATGATATTCTTGAGAGCCTTGACAATGGGATCATCTATCCTATCTCTGATAGTGCATGGGTAAGCCCAGTTCAAGTAGTGCCTAAGAAGTCCGGAATCACTGTAGTCAAGAACGATACAAATGAGCTTATTCCAATGCGTTTGCAAACGGATGGCGAGTCTGCATTGATTATAGAAAGCTTAATGCTGCAACTAGGAATGACCACTTTCCTTTACCATTTATTGATCAGATGTTGGAATGATTGGCCAAACACTCTATTGTTTCTTAAATGGATACTCTGGCTACAACCATGAGCTCTATTGTTTCTTAAATGGATACTCTGGCTACAACCAAATTTTCATCACTCTAGAGGATCAAGAAAAGACCACGTTCACATGTCCAATCGACACTTTGCATATAGATGCATGCCCTTTGGGCTATGCAATGCACCTGCCACGTACCAAAGGTGTATGGTTAGTATTTTCTCCGACATTGTTGAACTATTTCTTGAAATCTTCATGGATGATTTCTCTATCTTTAGAGATTCATTCCAAGAGTGTCTGCATCATTTAGAGTTAGTTATCACGCGTTGTCATGAGAAATATTTGAAACTCAATTGGGAAAAATGCCATTTTATGGCATAAAATGGCATAGTGATAGGGCATATCATCTCGAAGAATGGTATCGAAGTTCGAAGAATGGTATCGAGGTTGACAAAGCCAAGGTGGACCTGATCATTAATCTTCCACCTCCTCGATTAGTGAAAGATATACGCTCCTTCCTTGGTTATGCTGGGTGGTTCTATAGAATATTTATCAAAGACTTTAGCAAAATTGCTAGGCCTTTGACACATCTATTGGCCAAGAAAGTACCATTCAATTTCACACTTGATTGTCTTAGAGCATTTGAGCAGCTCAAGAAGGCGCTTACCACCACTCCTATCATTCATGTGCCAGACTAGTGTTTGCCTTTTGAACTTATGTGTGACGCATCTGATTATGTTATCAGTGTCGTCCTTGGACAACATATTGCTAAGCAGTCACACGTGATTTACTATGCAAGTACGACACTCAATGACACCCAGTTGAACTACTCTACAACAGAGAAAGAGATTCTAGCAATCGTCTTTGCACTTGAAAAGTTTTGCTCCTATTTGATTGGATCACGGATCATAGTTTACACTGATCATGCTGCTTTGAAATATTTGTTGACCAAAAAAGACACAAAAGAAAGGCTCGTTCGATGGATCCTCTTGTTACAAGAGTTTGATCTTGAGGTCTTAGACAAGAAAGGTCCTGATAATTTAGTAGCTGATCACTTGTCTTGCCTGCCCAACGCTCCAACTAATTCTTTCCTCATAAACGAATCATTTCCTGATGAGCAATTATTTGCACTGATGCATGAACCATGGTTTGCTGATATTGTGAACTATCTTGTGATCAAAAGAATTCCATCCTATTGGCCCAAGTAAGATCGATATAGGTTCTTGTCCCATGTAAAATTCTTTTACTGGGATGAACCATATCTGTTCAAATGCTGTCCAGACCAGATCATATGTTGATGTATACCTAATGATGAGATACAAAGTGTCCTCTCTTTATGTCATGATTTTGCTTGTGGAGGACACTTTGGTCCCAGGAAAATGGCTGAAAAGGTTGTAGTATGGTTTTTATTGGCCAACTCTTTTCAAAGACGCTGTGAAATATTGCAAAACTTGCACACAATGCCAATTCATCCAAAAAATTTCACGGCGTAATATGATGCCTCTTCAACCTATCCTTGAGGTCGAAATATTTGATGTATGAGGTATAGATTTTATGGGATCGTTACCCAATTTATTTGGAAACCAATATATATTGGTCGCTATTGATTATGTTTCCAAATGGATAGAGGCAATTGCCGCAAAATCGAATGACAACAAAGTCGTTGTCAAGTTCTTGAAAGAGAATATCTTTTCTCAATTTGGCATTCCTTGAGTTATCATTAGCGATAACGGTACTCATTTCACTAACCGGTCATTTGAGGCGCTTATGCGGAAATATTCAATTACCCACAAATTAGCTACACCCTATCATCTGCAAACCAGTGGGCAAGTGAAAGTTTTCAATTGCCAAATCAAACTAATTTATGGAAAGATAGTGCATCATAACAGAAAAGATTGGTCATGTAAACTAGTAGATGCATTATACGCCTACGTACCGCTTACAAGACCAATCTAGGCATGTCTCCATATCGGTTGATATTTGAAAAAGCATGTCATTTACCAGTGGAGTTTGAGCATAAGGCATTATGGGCAATCAAATTTCTAAATTTTAAGCTCGAAAAAGCTGGCGAGTAGAGGAGGTTGCAACTTAATGAACTTGATGAAATTAGATGGGATACATATAATAGTGCTAAGATTTATAAAGAGAAAACTAAAGTGTTTAATGACAAAGCGATCATTTGCAAGTCATTTACACCCAGACAAAAGTTTTTTTTATTTAATTCGAGGCTACATTTATTTTCGAAAAAATTGAGGTCGAGATGGAGTGGACCGTACATAGTACGGACGGTGCACCATCATGGTGCGATAGATCTCAAGGACCCTAAAAATGATGAATTATTCAAAGTAAACAGTCAAAGATTAAAACTATTTTTAGAAACTCGAGCGAGCGATACTGTGGAGGTTGTGACACTTCACGACCTGATCTATGCATAGAGGCATGTATTTATTTGTATAATAGTATGTATATTATGTATATTGTGTTACTAACATGATGTAGGGTTGTAAACAAAATTGAGAAAAGGTGAGGGGCTGCTTGAAAGTTACCATCTCTATAAAACCACTAGCAGCCCCAACCAGCCCTCAATTCAACAAAAACCAAACCCTAGCTGCCCCCCTCTCCCCCAAATCCTCCTTTGCTCCTTTGATCTCTTTGCAGGTCAGTCAAGAATTTCCAATGTTTTCTCCAACTAGTGGTGACCCGAGAGCAAGAATCACCAAGTACTCCATCCTCCACAAAGCCGTGCCTGAGAAGAGCACTCTCTGCCGCAAATCAGCGGCAAAGTGCTGCCATTCAGCGGCAGTTCTTCAAAATTTCCCCCTGAAACTTTAGGGGAGGTAATCTTTCTCTATTCTCTATTTACCGTTTAATTAGAAAATATTTTTTTGATTTTTGTAAAAATATAATGGCACGATTTGTTTGCGAGAAATTTTTCGGAGAAATTTTTGCGGCATTTAGTGTATATTTCCTGTCCACTATCGAAACTCTAGAATGGAATTATCTGATTCACACTCCCAATTCATTCTACATTCCAGAATTAGTAGAGAAATTTTATGCCAGTTTTACGAAATCTGATATTTCGGAGGATCGCAAAACCATAAAACTCCACTGGGATGGAGAAATACGCAAAGTGCATGCAACGGCCATCTTTGCATCCACCGGTATCCTGTTTCACCATGGAAATCAAACCCTAGGTGTGATTGAGGACTATCTTATACAGATGGATCCAAACTGTAGACTAACACGAGATAGAGGGATCAGCAGCAAGACACTATATCATAATATACACGCGACTTGCCACTGAATCAATACTAATGTGATGGGGATAACACATATGTCATCTTTTTATGCACCCACACTACATATTGTTGATTGTATTATGTGTCAAAATAATCATTTTTGTATGTGCACACAATTAATAGATACTATTATCAATGCTAAGATGCGGTTGAGAACTAATTTGCCTCTGCCGTGTCTAATTACACCATTGTATTGCGAGTTTATGTCTAGTGCCAAATTCGATGCATATGCACCCTCATGAGTGTTTCTAGCTGCAGAACACATTTTAGTGACATATCACGCTGCTGTTCCAAAGGATTAGAACAGAATCACAATGAAGAAAATATATATGCCACTGAACTAACACAAGAGGAGGAAGATGGTGTCTTCTTTGACCGAGACTTGCCAGCTGATTCCACTGAACAAATTAATGTTGTCTGACAAGGTCTTTGAAAAATTTGGCGTCGCCTGAAACAAATTGATCGAGGAGACTCTTTGACTGCCAGTGAACGTCGTGCACCAGGAGAGTCCAGCAGGAGGTAAAGAGGACGACACCAATGATTTATGTATAAGGACATACACAAGTTTAGGTGTGGGGAAGTGAATTAGAGAGATTTTTATTTTCTAGGATTTTTAGGCTTTTTATTTTATTATTTTTTTTTTTAAGTTTTTTATTTTTTTAGATTTTTGGGGTTTCTTTATTTTACATTTTGGGAGTTTTTAGGGTAACTAACTAAAAAAATATAAAAAATAGAAAAACTGAAAAAAATTATTTATACATTTTCATCAATAGATCAACCTAATTACAGATAAAGGGATAAAATTAAGTTTAAAATTTAATAGGAGAGTAGATTAGACGATATACTTAGAATTTTATGAAAAAGATTAAAATCTAAAAAATAAATACCGCTAACATTAATTTTGAGGGAAAGTATATATCTATTTTTCACTTCACAATAGTTTATTAGGTTAAGAACAATGATGATAACAATTGAGTAAGTCTTCTCTCTCTAAACAAAAAAAAGAAAGATAAAAATTGACAAAAAAAAGTGAATAAAAAAAAATGGGATGCGCCTGATATTAAGGCAATAGCCTCGAAAGTGATAAAATAATGGGGTGTGCCTGGTATTAAGACAATAGCCTCAAGAGTAAAAAAAAAGTATCATCCGAGTAATCGGGTATTTTGCGCCTAAGCAAGTATGAATATTCGCATGAAATATGAAATATTCTTAAAAAAAGAGTATGATCCAAGTAATCGGGTACTTTGTGCCTAAGCAAGCATGAATATTCGCATGAAAGATAAAATATTCTTTAAAAAAAAGAAAAAAAAAGAAAAAATTTGTTTTGAGAGTGGAGATGAATCATGAGTTAGAGTTGGAGTCCAAGGCCGAAGTAGACTATCACACGTGTACGTAGATGTATAAGAGCCAATAGATTATATGTCAGTAGGTATTGAAAGATAGGATTTAAATTTTTGATTAAAATGATAAGTGTATCTGATATGACACTCAATTTGAAAATTGATAATCTAAATGTGTTCTTGCGTTTGTATATTAGTGAGATTTATTGAAGAAAATATAATTAATTTTTTTTGTTGTATAAAATTTTTTTTTTCTTGATTTTCGGTTATCCTTATTTTTTTTTCTTTATTCCTTAATCTATTTTCTTTGTGAATTTGTGGGCATATTCACTGCAAACCCTCATGAGATAACACTCGTCCACTAGGGTATGGGGTTTAAAGGCTTGTTGCATGTGCTAAGTGTAATCGTGATTCCTATGAAAGTAAATTAGGATTTTTTATTTTCTTTTTAGGTTTAGGTTTTCCTCGAGAACTAGCAAAAGATAGGTGTGGGTGTGATGAGTGCCATATATTTCATATTTATAGTCTCCATCATATCTATTTTTGTATATAAATAATACTACTCGGGTATTTTTAGTTTGTTTTTTTAGGTAATTCTAGTCCTACAAGGAGATGGCATGAAATCAGAGCCGGATTAGGAAATCATGTTCAGAAAAGAATCAAAAGAGAGCAAAACTACAAGATTAGGATACTGAAGAGAGTCAAAGTCCAATACAGTCAGAAGAATCAAGAGATCAAAATAAGAGACCCATGCAGGAGAAAAATCAGAAGAATTCATCAGATTTGTGCCGCTATTTGGCGGCATTTTCCCGCCAATTGGCGGCACAAAGTGGGCTCCACAGGGTGATATTTTTACGGAGGCTTCGACATAATTTTGTATTTTTTCAGGTGTATCAAAATTAGGGTTTGATTTTCGATTCCTATATATTAGCTGTATCCTTGTAATTAAGGATTTTTATGCCAAAATGTTGCACTCGGATTTTATTAATAAAAATTAGAGTTTGCTGAAAGGATGACGGCCACAATACCAAGCTCCAGAGGTATTCCTTACTGTTCTCCAATTATTCTTAGGTAATCTTCTTTTAAATTGCTTTCTAGATAGATTTTTCTTGCTTTCTAGTGTAATCTTTAATTGCTTTCTAGAAAAAAAATATGATTTTGCTAACTAGAATTATGAGTAGTTAATTTAGTTTAGTACTAGGAGGTAGATGAAACTAAAATCCACCATTTAGTTGCTCTCTAGTGTTTTCTTCTTAAAATAAAATAATAAAGATATGATTTTTCAATGAAAGATTAAAAGAAAACAACTCGTAGATTACTACTTTGATAGGCTATACTTGACTTAGATTTCTTGATAGCCTATACTTAGTATTTGGGATTGTTACCTTTTATCTTTGTCATAGATTTATCTAATGATTTAGTTTATTTTTATGAGAAGTAGTTTTTTTGATGGATTATACTTGTACATTAGTTGATAGTCCATACTTAGGATACTTTAAGTAGAAACTAAACTAAAAAATTAAACTTTTATGATAGGAAGAAGATAGTAGAAGTAATTCATGGTTGGAAGCTAATGGATTCTATATTCTAGACTAATTAGAATAACTCTCAAATCCAACTTAGAATCCTTTGTTAGTCCGTTAGACTATAAAATTAGTAGGAATAGCAAAATATCTTAGATTCTTGTGAGACAACTTGTACAGCGCTACACCGACACTGTGTTCTTGCAGTAGAAATATCACATCATCACATTCTGACTATTAATCATTTGTTGCCACTGAATGAATTGTTGGTGTGCTTGGATCATTTGATCCATTCTCTACTGCATCTACATAATAGTATCCCCAAGATTTCACTTCGATGGTGGTTGGTACGCTGAATATTGATTAGAAGATTGGACATATTGTTATGGTATCAGATTTGTGGGTGGCTTGCTTTGTTGGTTAAATTGCTGTTGAGGATTCTGCTTCCATTGAAAATTCAGATGATTTCTCTGACAAGGGTAATAAGTTTGTGAATAAGGGTTATTTGCTAGTTGAGGAATAGTGTTATAGGCATTAGCTTATTCATTAAGTACTTCTTTAGAAGCGAGAAGGGTTGGACAATTGCGAGTTACATGTCCATGTAATATACAATGTCACAAACTTTCAAAACTTCTTCATCACCTTAATAATTTCTGTTTTCAAAGTAAGCAAATCATCAAATTTCTTTATGATCGTGATCAATCGCGCAACTATATCTTTAGTTTCTCTTAATTTCATATGTCCACCTCTGTTTTTAAGCTGCTCTACTAATTAGTTTCTTTCTGAAGTATCCTCCATCTCCAAGATTTGTAGATTCTCGGTAAGTAAGTCAAGTATTTTCATGCCTCATTAGCATCTCGTTTAAGAATTCACCATTGCACAAAGTTTTGATAAATTGCCTAGTTGCAGTGTTTAGGCCTTGATAGAAGATACTTATTGTCCTAAATATTCGAAGCCATGGTATGGGCATGAGAATAGCAAATCTTTGAATCTATTCCAACACTCGAACAAAAGTTCATCTTCTTTTTGACGAAATTTGAGAATTTGTTCTTGTATATAGTTAGTCTGATGCAAAGGAAAGAATTTTTTCAAGAATTCATTTTGTATCTTATCCTATCTTCCTATTGAATTAGGTTGGAATGAGTATAGTCATATCTTTCCTTTATCCTTTAAGGAGATCAAAAAGAGTTTAAACTTTAGTTGCTTTGCAGTAATGCTCTAAAGATTAATAGTAGAGCAAATCTCTTTGAATTCTCGAAGGTGCAAATATAGGCTCTCCGTATCTATTTCATCAGGCAAGAGTTGAACTACTTCAGATTTAATTTCGAAATGTCCCATATTTAAAGGAAATACTACACATGAAAGTTTGATTATCCAATTAGGTTGTAGATAATCGTGTAGGTTCTCCCATTGCCTCCATGATAGCTGTTATTGTTGTATGTGTTGTTATCTTCAAATCTAGTATTATTACCATTATTCATGTTGTTGTTGTTGTTCTTGTTAGTTCTCATGTTGTGAAGTGATTGGTGCATTGAAAGTATTTGTGGATCAGAGTACGATCGAACGAGCATAACGTTACAAGTTCTTCTCCATCTAGTCGTCCTTGCACAAATTAATAATGTATGAACCGTAATATATACTAAAGTGTAACACAATAGTATCGATTCTTAGCAACAATGCCAAAAAAACTTGATTGCAATCTAAATCGTACACTTCTAAGTGCAAAACGATCGACAAGTAGTACAAGGGTGGTAAACTCAAAATCATTCTCTTGAGAATCATTAATTTATTGTATTAAGACACTTATAAAAGAAATAGATTACGGAAGAAAAAGATTAGTTTCTTAATTTAGTAAACTAAGGATTAATTGATTATTAATTATCGAGAGAAGACTATTGATCAAATAAGTTAACTCCTTCATAGAACATTAACTGGATATACTTATACTTAATTATCTCATTTGCATAGGTCACGTGATCCTCCTGCAATTAGAAAATATATATCTGAAGTAAAAAAATAAATAAAGTTACAAACTTGATAATTTAGGTATTTTTCTTAGTTAATTCTATATGTGTTTTGAGTTGATCTAAGTATGACATATGACTAATAAAAATAAATGTTCAAAGTCTAATTATATATCATGCCTAAAGAGTTTATGGTATATCAAAAACTAAGCAACGAATATATAATCAAACTCTATATCATGAAAGACTGAAAAATATATTTAAATTCTAACAAGATAATATGGAACCAAGAATATCAACTTTAACAATTAGGCATTATAATTAAATAAACACATACTAGGAAATTTTTTAAGGTTTGTTACCTCATCTGAACCAACACAGAGATTTAGCTGCTCATACTCATCACAACCATCAATATATAAATAAAGGAGATTATTTTATTAACAACTATGAAGAAGTACAAAACTATTCTCAAATATCTCTTTAAAAACTAAAAACAAATATTATTAACTCTATATTATGTTGTCTCTTATATATCTAGAACTCAGAATTACATTTGGCATTTATAGCCTCTTAAGAAATCTAACAAGAATTCTATTTTTTTTAAAAAAAAACTCTCTTACATCAGAAAATCTTCAAATATTGCTTCAACCGTCGTGGCTATCCAAAGCCATATCAAAGGCTGCATCAATAGTCGCTCTAGGATAGATTCAGTCTCTGGTTACAGTGACTGGTTGTCGATAGCCAGCAACAGCTATCCACAGCCAAACCTGTCAATTTGCTAGTCTGGACTGATATTTGAGATATACTTTGATTTTTCAATTTCCTTCCGCTTAGAACTCTGCAAGAAGGCCATAAAACAGTAGAAAAATAATAAAGTGTATAATTTGATCAATAAAAATAATTTATTATTAATTTCTTGTATTAATCACCAAAATTAGATTACGAGTGCACAAAATAAACTAAAATTACTATACTTTTCACTTATAATCAAGGCTAAATATCTTTGTATCTTTCTTCATCTCTATTTAGCAAAATAAATCTCTATTTATTGTCTTTTCCTTATTTTGAGTACATGAGTAAAATGTTTGCTCCCTAGTGCTCAAAATGATCATGGTGTGATGCCTTGAAAACTTGAAATATCCTTAATCGTTCAGAGTACTTGATATGGTGGATAAGGTAAAACAATGGTAAGAGGCAACTGTTAACATGACCTCTCGATGGTGTGACAATGATGGTTAGAGATAACTGTTAATATGATCTCTCATTTGAGTTGAAAACGAGGTCATATGTAACTGTTAATATGACCTCTTGTTATATCGCTCCAAGCTATTCAGATTTGATTCCTAACCATTCAAAGGTGTAATG